>JAAEAF010001234.1:0-197073 GCA_011037195.1 Triatoma infestans | reverse complement strand
GTGGAATGGCTGAACACCAAGTGACTCGGCAAAAAAAAGAGAAAATTTCCTCGTGTTTTGTGTTCTTACACACTTACTAATTAACATACTTCTCAATAAGTTTTGCTTCATTCTTCTAGATTTTAGTCCAGGAGACGCTACTGTCTTCACGTTAGAAATTTTTTCGTCTTCTAACTTGCCATATATATTTTGTCATTATGATTCAGTCATCCCAGTCTTCCGTTACAGTACATATAATGTTAGAACCTCATAAGATTCTATTCCTAGTAAGTCCTGAAAGGGAAAGTGGACTAGTCAGAATTTTGGCATTCTTGTGTAAATCCCAGTCAAACAACAGAGGAACCAAACTTCCCATTGGCATCCTAACACATACAATACATAATGGTCCAGCTGAGGTATTTGATGTATACAACTATTTACTTTAGGTTTAACAAACCCACTGGCCCAACTCTAACTCAAACACTAAGCCACTCATTCACTCTTAACTTATAAATGACTGTTCATGCATGCCATGTCCAACTACTGACATTCAAAAGAGCCGTAACAGATCATTTAGGTCGCAAATGGATTCAGGTTAATGTTACGTTTCCTTTAGACATTTCACATCTTCCCGACTTTTCATTCAATTCCTTAGAGCTTCGGTGGTCTTGAAATGCCTAATTAAATAAATTAATAAAAATTGGAACTTCCCATCGCCATAGTTTATCCCATACATTATCTCACCCAAAAACTTTGGCCAGCTGAAGAAGTTGATGGACGAATTTCTACTTGTTCCTTATTTCCTTCTAAATGTGTTTTTTTTTTAAATACAATAATTATCTGACAACTTTCTAAATTTTAAACAATTTTGTTTTATTTTGAATTTAAAAATAATTTAATTAATAAAAATAAAATCCGTTCCTTTCATGAGATGATTATAATTTCGTTTATAAATTCAATTAAATTTAACATTATTAAATTATCATATAAAATATTTATGCAGATAACATGTTGCGTTTAAAATATAATATACAAGGCTAAATTACCTTGCATCAATTAAATGTTGTTTAATACCCGCATTGTGAACTGTACTTTGTTCAAAATTTCAAAGGACAATTATTACGAAAGTCATAATTATAATATCAATTTTTATTTTTCATTCTTTTTTGTTCTGTTTTGTATTTTTATTTTATTTTAAACAAATATTATTTATGCTAAAATATTCAAATTATTTTAAATACACGAAATATAGAATATTAATAATGTAATTTTATATGTATGATGTAACTCTTCAAATATTACCATATGATTATTAAATGGAGCATTGAAAGTATTTTTGCGTTATTGCAAATAGAAATCATATGTTTGCTCCGTCTTTTTTTTTATCCCCCTTCTTCTCCCGCAAACGTAATTTTAATAATTAATTTTCTCGCGATTTTGTGATTAATATTTGCAATATCCCTTTGATTTTATTTTATTTATTTAAATTTTATTTATTTTAATGTTAATCAATATTAGACGTTTCAATATTTTATTTATTGGAAATTTATTATTTAAACTTTAAAAGCTGACGAAGCTTTATTCTAGGTTTTATTTTTAAAATCATTAAAATTAGCTGTTAAAGATCGTATTTTCATTTTTTGCTTTCTCTTAGCTAATATTGCTATGAACTATTGCGAACTCGTCATATTTTCGAAATTGGGATATATACAATGTAATACATGTTACAAGGTATGTCTAAACAAGAAAAAAAAAGTAATTAAAGAATGGTCTGTATCTGCATGGTGTCTGCGTGTAAAAAGTGTATGTGTGAGAGTTCAAACTTGATATTCCATGTAGGTAACGATCCTCGAATTCAACTTGAAGTTATCGATCAAAATAATCTAATCGATCTATAAAGAATGTTTTTACTTTTCTCTTCCTATTTCTCTGACGGTCGCGTCAAATTTTCGAAATTGAGTTTTCACCGGTGTTCGACACCGTCCGCCTACAATCGGCTGTCTCCGTGGTCACTTGCCCCTACTTAGCTAATTGAGCTACAATTAATTTCTAAGTAGTACGCCCTCTCGACTTCATGCGAATTGAAGGTTTCGTATTTCTCGTATGTTTTTTCTCTAACTTCAAAGTGTATTTTAAGCGTACTTATTCTCGATTTAACTCGAAGTGAAGGTTTTATATTTTTCGTACTTTTCTCTAAAGACCAGTTTAATTCTCGTTCGGCCCTTTGCATAAGGGATTACGTGTGCAGTGCCATTCTCTGCAGCTGCACCCTCATTAATTGGTACCCGCTGAGTTATCACGTCACCAGAGAGATACATCATCGCCTTGGCCATCGCAGCTATTCTCTTCTGTTCTTACAGGAATTCCAAGTACGGGAAGGGGCCGAATTAATTCGCACCGCCGTACAGGAACGCCATCTCTCCGCTGAGCCACTGAAGACTGCCAAGAAAGGTAAGCCTTTGATGTTCTATCTCTGGTCTTTATACATTAAACCACCCCTTAGGAAATTTATAACAAAATCTAATTTTATACAGTCCACTCCCCCGCCCTATCGCGAACATAAATTATTTGGTCGTTCCGGGCCAGATATGCGGTAATAAGAGTAAATTTCATAAATTTTCATCTCTATTTTCTATTTTTGAGTTTTTTTTGTTCTGTTCACTTTGAAATAAATTCGTTATCTTTTGTTAAAATAAAGTGAAGTTATTTGCTTGTATTCAAAGTTCTAGCTAAAAATAGCCCTAGATTATTCTTTTAGTAGCCCGGGTCTAAGTCCGCCTTTCAAATATCATAGAATTTCGCAGGCAGTTCAAAACAAGCTCCGGTATTCTTCGGGGGTCTTCGAGCGTATTCGATCACTTTCATTCATCAGTAATTTCATTAACATTAATACCTCTAATCCCTTTATCTACTAACTAACTTTATTATTTGTTTATTTTGACTAGCCGTGTTTACCTGCTACTTCCGTATTTTTAATTCTTCTGTTTATTTACCTTTTTTTTTCTTCTGTTATTAACTAAGCTCTTTAAATTGTTTATTCTTTCGTTGTTTTTTTTGTAATAGTTAACCACTTCCTATCCCGTTTATTAAATTATCTTTTTTTTTCCTTTTATTTATTGTTGCCGTAATATATCGGCACTCTTACGTCTTTATACTCGTTAAAATTACACATTCTCAATCTGTTAATCTCTTCACCCCTATCTCAACTATTTCTTAATTCTACTTCTTTGTAATTCTCTGGGCCATTTTCGGTTTTCACACTCGCATTTCGCGACTTCATTCTCGCAACGCCTGTCTATTTTACTCTTCGGCATGGCTAAAGAACCCAC
Source organism: Triatoma infestans (assembly GCA_011037195.1). NCBI lineage: Eukaryota > Metazoa > Arthropoda > Insecta > Hemiptera > Reduviidae > Triatoma > Triatoma infestans. The sequence goes on along the minus strand of JAAEAF010001234.1, from coordinate 193,765 downwards.
TGTTAAAGGAGAATCTCCCTCGAGCTATACTCAGGTACTGCAATCCGCTCAGCGGCTCTTGGCCGAGCGTGATGCTATTTTCGCACAGGTTACCGGTATATATGACAGAGTGAAGACATTCCAGCTCGCACAGCTAGCCAAGTTGCAAGTTTATGTGGCCAAATTGGGCCCCCTCTCCCTCAACTTTGATGACGTTCAGGGGAAGTTGCGGGGCCTCAATATCGTTCTGGAGAAGAGGGACCAGGTGGAGATAAATCAGGTAATGAACGCCTTTCTTGACCTGGTGGTCGATATAGAGGCGCACTTTCTCACTCTTAAGAAGCAGGAGCCCTCGACTCCTTCTGCCCCCGCTCCAACACCTCAAGGCGCTTCCAGTACGCCGTTCCATCCTCTAGAAAGGATCCGGATCCCTCTATTTAGCGGGGACATTCAACAATGGCCGGAATTCCTCAGCCTGTTCACGTCTCTGGTACATCAGTGTATGACCATCTCCGATGTTCAGAAATTCCAATATCTCAAATCGGCTCTGTCCGGCGAGGCAGCCTCGGTAATTTCTGGCATCGCTATAACCGAGGAAAATTACCCGGTGGCCTTTCAGGCTCTCAAGGCTCGCTACTCCAATCCTAGAAGGATAGCGTCCATGTACTTCTCACGCCTTTCGGGTTTCAAGAAGATGTCCTCCCCCTCTTTGGCCAGCTATAAGGAATTTCTCAATATCCACCGAAATTCGGTGAATGCCCTTCAGGCCATGGCTCTACACGACCTTGCTGATTTCTTACTCTTCTCTTTGGCCATCCGTAATTTGGACAGCGTTACGGTTCAAAAATTTGAAGACAGGATTGCCACCACGGGCATTCCTTCCTTCCAGCAGCTAATGGACTTCGTGGTATCTCAGGTCCAGACATTAGAGTTACAACCTCTTGACCATGTAAATACGCGTTCCCCCGCGCCCCCCAAAGAATTCAAAACCCCGCCTCGGCGAGTATTTATGGTTAATTCCGCAGTTACTAGGAGGAATCCTCCAAGCGGAACTCCGTCGAAAGCTTCCATTCCCGCTTGCAGTTTGTGCAAGGCCGCACACGCATTGACGACTTGCCCGGATTTTCAATCACTCTCCTTGGCACAAAAATACGAAGTTGCTCGCGCCAATGGCAGATGTTTTAACTGCTTGGGCTCGCACATGCGCCAGCAGTGCAACTCGCGTAATGTATGTCGGCTATGCGGCTCAGACCGACACCATTCACTGCTACATGCCGATCCGGCGCCCGCATCCCACCCTCAGCCTGTCCCGAAAGTGCAAACATCTGTCGCTTCTGCTGCTCCCGCGAACCCTGGTACTTCTGGTCAAGCCTGCTTTTTCAGTGCCACCGGTCCTCGTCTTCCTCAAGTATTGCTGGGCACGCTCAATGCCCAAGTTTTGGATTCATTCGGCCACCCTCGTACCGTCCGTGCGGTTCTTGACCCCGGCTCCCAAATTTCGGCCATCACTCGCCCTTGCGCCGAGTTTTTAGGCCTCATGTCAACACCCACACGCGCTCAAGTTACTGGGGTCGGTACCTCCCCCGTTGCCGCTTCTGGCATTGCCCATTTCGCGTTACATTCGCGCATCAATGGGTTTCAATTGCCCATACAAGCATTAGTGTTGCCTTCCATTGCCGCTCTATTACCGGCACGGCCTGTGTCTAAATCAGTTCTCGATCGCTTTGCGCATCTGCCGCTGGCCGACCCCACCCTCGGTACACCCTCTCAAGTGGACCTGCTGCTTGGAGCTGATGTGTTCCCTCTGCTGTTGTGTGCCAACGCTCCCGTTGACACAAGCCATGGGCTCTCCGCTATCTCTACTCATTTCGGATGGGTCATTCTAGGAGCGCTCAATTTCAATGATCCGCCCTCACGCGTAACTTCGTTGCACGCTACCTGTGACCTTCCTGGTCAGTTGCAAAGATTCTGGGAGCTAGAAGAAATTCCTTCTCCTCGTGTTGCCAACCCCGACAATGATTGGGTTGAACAGCACTTCCGGGAAACCCATACCCGCAACCCTGATGGGCGTTATGTGGTCGCTTTACCATTCAAGCGCGGTTATCCGCCGCTGGCCGCTAACGCCTTTTCCCCTAGAGCCTCACTCATTAATTTGGAGCGTAAGCTGCACCGCCATCCTGCGCACCACAAGGAATATGAGGACTTCATGAAGGAGTACCTCCATCTTCAACACATGTCTTTCGCGATATCCTCGTCGAAATACCTTATTCCGCATCATGTGGTCACGAAAGGTCAAAACGAAGCCCGCAAGATCAGGGTCGTTTTCAATGCCTCTGCCAAGGATCTTCACTCCACGTCATTGAACGATTGTATGTTGGCCGGCCCTAAGCTTCAGCGTGATATTTCAACCATCTTACTTTCGTTCCGCTTAAACGCTGTAGCGTTATCGGCGGACATTGAGAAAATGTACCGCCAGGTGCTGGTGCGTCAGGAGGATCGGTGTCATCAGCACATCGTGTGGCGTCCCTCCCCCGATTCGGTCATTAAGGAAATGGAACTCAACACAGTCACCTACGGCTTAACGCCTTCCGCCTTTCTAGCGCAACGCGTTTTGCTGCAATTAGTCGACGATGAAGGTGCAGCCTTTCCTCTTGCCTCTCGGGCTCTGAGGGAATGCACCTACGTGGATGACGTTATCGCTGGTGCCCCAGACATCGCCACAGCCCAAATGCTTCGCCAGCAACTAGAAGAGCTACTCTTGAAAGGCGGTTTTATTTTAAAGAAGTGGGCCTCTAGTTCACCCGCTCTCCTAGCAAAATGGCAGGAGAATCCTGAATGTTGTGCCATTCCCTTCGACGCGAACGAACACGCGGTTCCGATTCTGGGCATCCTGTGGGATCCCAGTACCGATGTGTTTCGGTTCTCTCTGTCTCCTTTTGAGGGAGACATCACAAAGCGCACCCTCTTGTGCTACATAGCGCGCGTGTTTGACCCCTTGGGGTATCTAGCCCCAATTACTACGACCTTAAAGATCCTGCTCCAGCAACTGTGGCTCGCGCAGCTACCCTGGGACGAGCTCCTCCCTGTGCCCCTCCATGCCACTGCTGCAACGCTGGTTCAGCAGTTACCACTCATCACTAACTTCAGCATTCCCCGTCACATCCCCCACTCTGCTTCCGCTCGCCGGGACATAGTGGGTTTCTGTGACGCCTCCGCCCAAACCTACGCGGCTTCACTATACCTCCTCTTCCGGGACAGTAATCATGTGTACCCTACCCTATGGGTTTCTAAATCTCGGGTGGCGCCGCTGAAGGTTCTCACCATCCCTCGGCTGGAGTTATGCGCGGCTGTGTTGTTAAGTCGGTTGTTTACTTCTTTACGCAGCTCAGAGTTCATGCGTTCCTCTTCTCGACCACACCTCTTTTCAGACTCGCTGGATGTCCTACATTGGATAAACACCCCACCTCATCTACTCAATACCTTCGTGGCGAACCGAGTCGCCCTCATACATGAGCTAGTTCCCCAGGCTCAATGGGCACATGTCCCAACAGCCCAGAACCCCTCTGACTTATCCACCCGTGCGATAAGCCCTCACAACTTCATGAAAGCCGACAATCAGCGGCTATGGCGGCATGGTCCTGAGTTCCTGACTTCCCCGCTACACGAGTGGCCTCCTCCCTTTGTGGGCTCCTCATCAAATTGCGAGCCAGCCGAGGTCTCTTCCTCACAATGCATGGTGACTGCTTCATCCCCATCGAACGATCTTCTCTGCCACATCCAACGCTTCGCTTCGTGGGTCAAGCTCAGGCGCATCTTCGCCTGGCTAAACCGTTTCCAAGTCAACTCTCGCAGAACCCCGTCGGAACGTGGTTCCACTCTCGTCCCGTTGTCTCCTTCGGAGCTCGAACATGCCGAACTTGCGATCATTCGCCTCACGCAGGCTCATTATTTTGTCGAGCTAATTCGTAACCTTCGTGCGGGCGTGGTTGTTCGCTCCTCACTCGCCAGCTTGTCTCCATTTTTGGATCGAGACGGGCTAGTCAGGGTGGGCGGCCGACTCACCAACTCCTCGCTCCAGTTCCATTCCAAACACCCCTTACTATTGCCTAAACAGGCGCATGTGTCGTCCTTGCTCTGCTCGCATTATCATCTGGCTCTTCTGCACTCCGGCCCCAATACCGTGCTGCCTTCCATCCGCTCACGGTATTGGATACTCTCGCTGCGCTCTCTGCTACGCCAGACAATTCATCGCTGCCTCACGTGTAGCCGTTTCAGGGCTCGAAGTTACCAACCACTGATGGCCCCTTTGCCCGAGCATCGGGTGTTGCCCGCGCGCCCTTTCGCTCATGTCGGAGTCGACTTTGCTGGGCCTTTCCCAACTCGCAGCTCCACCCTTCGCTCGTATGCAATCGCCAAGGGCTATTTATGTCTATTTGTTTGTTCCGCCACCAAAGCGTTGCACCTGGAGTTTGCCTCGGAGCTTTCAACTAAATGTTTTCTGGCAGCGTTAGATCGATTTGTGGCCCGTCGGGGCTTGCCCATTTGCATCTACTCAGACTGCGGCCGCAACTTTGTAGGCGCCGCCAAACAACTGAAAACCGTGCAGGAATTCCTCGCCGCGGCTTCCTGTGCGATAGATGAGCACCTCTCGACGCGTTCGATCACCTGGCGTTTCAACCCCCCCTACGCACCCCATTTCGGAGGCCTTTGGGAGGCTGGGGTGAAATCCGTGAAAAGGTTGCTGGTACGTGTAATAGGTGATCGCCCTTGCACGGCAGAGGAATATTTTACTCTGTTCGCCCGCATCGAGGCTGTTTTAAATAGCCGTCCGCTCGTCCCGGTAGCCACTGACCCCAACGAGTCTGCGGGTTATCTAACCCCTGGACACTTCCTGATCGGAGCACCTCTCTTAGCTCTCCCTGAGACTCCTCTCCCAGATACCTCGTCCCTTCGCAATCGGTGGCAGGTGCTCCAGCGCGTTCTGCAGACCTTCTGGAGGCGCTGGTCCCGCGAATACCTCAACACGTCCATCCAGCGTGCGAAATGGAACCGCCCCAGTGCTCTTGCCGCGGTAGACGATATAGTAATGATCAAATCCAGCAACTGCGCTCCACTGTCCTGGCCGGTAGGCCGAATACTTTCTCTGCATCCTGGCCCCGATCAGGTGCCCCGAGTGGCTTCCGTGCGTACCTCCGACGGGGTGGTCACTCGCCCCGTACGCAACCTCATTCCTCTCCCCGTTGAGGAGTGAGCCTCTCTCTCTCCTCAACTTCCTTTTCCCTATCCTCCTTCCTCTCCTTTCCCCCATCCGCGATTTGTCTCTGCTCTTCCTCTTGTTTTGTAAAATCTCGCGATTTTAGGTGGGCGGTATGTTCGACGCCGTCCGCCTACAATCGGCTGTCTCCGTGGTCACTTGCCCCTACTTAGCTAATTAAGCTACAATTAATTATTCTAGGTAGTACGCACTCTCGACTTCATGCGAATTGAAGGTTTCGTATTTCTCGTATGTTTTTTCTCTAACTTCAAAGTGTATTTTAAGAGTACTTATTCTCGATTTAACTCGAAGTGAAGGTTTTATATTTTTCGTACTTTTCTCTAAAGACAAGTTTAATTCTCGTTCGGCCCTTTGCATAAGGGATTACGTGTGCAGTGCCATTCTCTGCAGCTGCACCCTCATTAATTGGTACCCGCTGAGTTATCACGTCACCAGAGAGATACATCATCGCCTTGGCCGTCGCAGCTATTCTCTTCTGTTCTTACAGGAATTCCAAGTACGGGAAGGGGCCGAATTAATTCGCACCGCCGTACAGGAACGCCATCTCTCTCCGCTGAGCCACTGAAGACTGCCAAGAAAGGTAAGCCTTTGATGTTATATCTCTGGCCTTTATACATTAAACCACCCTTAGTAAACTTATAACAAAATCTAATTTATACAGTCCACTCCCCCGCCCATATCGCGAACAACCGGAAAATAAATGTTTTGGAGGTTCCCCTAAAGTCTGAAGCTATCACGAACATGTCTCTGATGCTTTTCCAGCTCTGTGGAATCAACACAACACAACAACCGTAGGCTGTGGCCGGGCTTCACTGTCCAGGGCCGGGCCAGCCGGGACAATCTAGGCCTTTAAGTTAGTGGGACTTGTTCTCCTCTGGCAAAATGGTACCACGGGACCTGCACTCGCGAACTGAGGAAAGGTGTCGTGGGAGTCAGGTTTCGTAATTAACAGTGGATCCAGTGATCTGTTTTTGTGGGAGGAGTGGGTAGGTGCCTTCGGGAATAGTTCCGCCTTCTCCCATTCCTCAAAACATCATGTCATTGTATATACGAGAAAATGTATTAAGAAGAGTAAAAGAAAGTCGCCCCGTGTCGTGCGATCGCTAAGTTTTTACCAAAGTGGCACTGAAGATTTGTTTTTAAATATGTTTTATGTCACTATAAATGTGTATGTCACAATACATACATGATCTACAACTTTCTGTAATTTTCCCTGAAATATTTTTGTAGGAAAATTCATTAAGAGTGTTGCTGGGGGGGGGGGGCTATATCATCTGGTTTACAATTACAGTGCAATTTATTTATTCCCTAGAGATTCCTTCCCTTCTACATATATCAAGAATAATTTGCAAAAATTTAAAATATTACAATCGTTTCAAATTTTTGAAATTCAGTTTTCAACTGGTAATACATGTCCCCAGAGTTGGAAAATGATGGTTTCAGCAAATGCTGTATGTGTTTTTGTGTTTGTATGTGAACCAAATATTTCAAAAACGAAAAAAAACAGGAAGCACTTTAGTATTCCATTTTTAGATATTATCACTACATCAGTGACACGAAAATTTCAGGCAAAATCCATTAAACCGGAAGATGCAACTTTAGTGCATTTTTTTTTTTTTAAGTTTTTCGCCTTTTTCTCGTAAACAGCTCCAAGGATTTTATATAAATTTCCTATACTAACTACATACAAAATATGTGACTTTTTAGAGGTTTAGGAGCGTTAGTGCCACTTCAGTGCAATATATGGTTCTACCACCTATATCATATTGATATACTTTAGTAGTATTGTTAAAATTACAAGTTTGAAGAAAATCGGTTCATCGGAAGTTTCTATACCATTTTGCGGACTCTGTGCGATTAGATTATCAATATTATTTGAGTTTGTGTAATGTATTGACGCTCTCTTCCGGAATACAGTGTAAACACATTCTGTTTGTACCTGTCAAGAGTATTAGTCAACATGTTCCATAACCATTTCTTTATTTCATATCAGCATAGATTTCTAAGTTTAATGGAAATTTGTCAATATTTATAATCACATGTTCTGCAAAAAGAGAAATTGTTGTGAGTGTGGCCACCAGATTTATTTTTCCTTTCACTTATCTCCAATTAAAACAGTTGACAATCTGCCTAATTTTTTTTTTAAACATCATTTACGTCCCCTTAAAACATTCGTAAATATAAAATATAAAATACTCTGAAAAGAGTTCTTCTAAGTCATATAATTGTTTTTGGAACTCATCGTACGAAAATTTCAGTATATTTATTATAATTATCTGTAGAAAGAAAAAAATAAGGCAGACTAATAAATTAAGAATTTAAATAATTTGATGATCGTAAATAAATAATTTTTATAAGTGTTTAAAAGAAAATAAATAAATAAATAAAATTATATTTAATATTTTACGAAGATTATTTTTATTTGTATAAAAATTGCAATAAATTTTAATGTGTCACATACTTTTTAAAGAGATAAGCGGTACATTTTTTTTTTTCTATTTAAAAAGTACGTGAGGGAAAGTATATTATAAGCTAGTGATATAATTTCCAATAATATGTTGGCTACACTGTAATTATTGTTTAAACACATATAAACAATCCAATCAGCTGATATGTGACGCGCAGCCAACTTGTATGTGCTAGTGTGTTGTTTAATGAAGTGTAGTATTTGAACAATTCCCACTTAATGTTCCCGGTTTTCTTCCTGTTTAGTTCTCATTAGCTTCTTCTACATGATTTAGTGAGGTTCTTCTTTTTCTTCTTATGTCTTAAATATCACCTTAATTAATTGAAAAATTTTTGCATTTTTTTTTTTTTTGGAACTCTTAATGTTTGTAAATCAAGAAATGGTGGTGTTTAATGTTAACTCACTATTTGCTCACAATTATTTATTACGTTTATACTGAGTAAGGAGTAACTGTAAAGAATAAAAATTGGAGATTATCCGAAGAATGGCGGACGAATCTCATTTCTTGATTATTATTATGATTATTCGCCTGTGGGGAGGAACCAAACCATACGCTATGCAAAACCCCACTGGGCCCATATAACTACCTCCAAAGAAAAACAACAACAAATCGGGTCTAGAACAAAAATCCAGACCGAGGTCTAACCGATCTAAGATTCGCAACGGTCCGAGCAATTCTGAGTATAAGCTTAAAGAGAAATAGCCTAACTCTTGTACAGACATCCTGTTCTGATAAAAATTCCTGCACCTAATTTCCTCACAACCAAAAAATATGTCATGAGATAAATGAATGTTTTTTCTCTGTTCTACAAACTCTACCCCAGTATATAGAGATGTCTCTCTAAACCAAAATCCCAGTAAGAGATCCAACAAGATGCCTGAGAGAGGTCTGTGAAAGACACAACAATATGCCACTAATAGCCCTGTCCAAACTCCTAATGAGCATCTTGGACTGCCGACAACCCCAAGAGCTTATCCACAGGGATGAATGCTCTCAAACTATCCATGACTGGAGAAACTTGATTTAGGTTTCATTGTCAGACAGATAGGTAATTAATCTAATGTTACTAGCTATGCTTTCTCAAATTCTCCAGACAGAGAAGTAACCCATTAAAAGATGATTCAGTAAGAGGCATTCACAAAATGTCTATATATATATATATATATATAAACAGACATGAAATATTGGCCTATAAAACTGAAAACTCCCGCTTAAAAAAAAAATAAATAAATAAAAAATAAAAGCAATGAAAAATTTTATTATTAAAATAGCAAACAACAGACTGACTGACTGAGAGCAATATAACTGATTTTTTATTGGCGTTTTTTGATTATTTTTGTTAGCAAAACAACAAGGAAGTGAAATGAGTTGTGAAACGAACGCAATTAGCCCAGGTATATCTCGTACACGTGTGAACCAAAAAAAAACATAAAAAGAGTCATGTGTTTGTGGATGACCAGTATGTGTTTATTGTTGTACTTAGGAGAGATAATATTATGGGTACTTTATGGGTACATGAGTTTTCGTGTTTCAGTAATAAAATGAAGTAGATTCATTTGTACAATACATAATTGTAGAATTACCAGTGTTTTTGAAGTTTTAAGTATGAGTTATTATGAGTTCTGCTGTTTTTTTTTTTTTTTAATCAGAACAGCCAATAAGAAGCATAAGAATTTGAATGTTCGTGGAGGAATAGGTAACAAGCAATTTTAGCTAAAACCTCACATAAACGAAGTGACTTGTCACTTTTCTAAGGATCTTGACATCCCTTTGGTCATTCCTACAACATGACCAACAATTACGCTTCGTGTCAGATGCGGTGATTGTAGGCACCTAAACGGAATCCTAAGTTTGAACTGCCGGCGATTTTTCACATTTTTGAGATATTTTGTTCACATACACACACATACATGTTCAGACCACTTACCACACCACATAAATACAGGCCATTCGCTAAAATAATTTCATTCATATCTCTGGCTAACTCAAAACTTGTGTTACCGGTGAAAACTCGCTATCATATTTTTACTAAGAGTACAAATAAGCGCACTGTACTAAATTTAAGTGAATAATGCTATCATGATTAATTTGTTCAGAATGATATTCCCGATCTGATCTGATTTTTTTATTTTTACTTCCTCATATTCTTTAGTAATAGAATGTATTGCAATCGTATCAAATTTTCGATATCGAGTATTTCATCGTAAATACACGTTTTGAAGTCCCCTGAGTCTGAAAAAAATGGTTTTTAGAAAATGATTTGTGTTTATGTGAACGGCATAGCTCAAAAACGAAACATTGCAGAATGTTCAAACTTGAACTTCCGTTTAAATATCATAGGCAGTGTGGTATCATAGATAATGCAACCACAGCAGAGAGAAGAGAAGCCCTCTTTGGTTAACAGAGACTACTCTCTGACTTAGGCAGGCTGGAGTGGGAGAACCTGTGAATATAAGCCAGTGGGAATCTATCTAAAAAATCTATCAGATACAACCATACAACTATACATCGCATCGTGTCATATCTTTACTCACACCATTCATTATATAGTCACTACCATTTTCATGATAAAGTCCAGGCAATTAGTGTAAGCTTAGCTACATTGTATTAGTGTCTTCATATCTCGTTCATTCAATCAAACCTAATTTCTCTCCTCAACAACTCCATTATAGGCAGGGATCCGGCAGTAAGTTATCTGTCAAAAATTACTCGAATTACGGATTCTATTGAATGAAATTTTCAATTTTTTGCGATTTACTCGAAAACGGCTCCAACGATTTTCTATTACTTTGGTATATCAGCTATACAAACTTGATACCTATCAGTTTGTTTGAAACGTTTTTCCGAGAAAGCTCATTTAAAGAAGGTTTTGGAAGAGAGTTAAAGTTAAGCTTTCCAAAAAAAAAATGATTTATTGACTTTAGATTCTTCCATTCGTAAACTGAAGACGACTAAACATCCACAAAGAACTAGACGACGTTTGAGAAATATTTACTCATTTATTCGAGGTAAATTGCAGTAAGAGTAAGTCGTAATGAGTCTTTCACACCAGATTTTTTTTTCATCGTTCTGTCCCGACGTAAGATAATCATTAATCTATAAATATATATATATATATATCCGATCGATGCGTAGTGTTTGTAAGTACGCAAAGATCTAGTTAATGATGTTTGGCGGCGGTATCTTTGAAGTAATGATTAAAAGAAAGGCTTAAGTCATTTAAGTAGAATCTTTCTTAATTGATAGATAGTAATTAATCTATATTGAAATGACATTTAAAGTAAAATATTATGTTCATAAAATAATAATGTCGGTATAATTAATTTAAATCTAAACTATTATTTTCACCTGTAAATATCAATAAATTAAAAAAAAAAAAAAAAAAAGAAAAGAAAAACTATAATTTTAGAGTGCAATTTTAGAGTTGGAAGAAATACTGCTATTTTATCTAATTTTTAAAGTAGCGTTTTCATTGAAAGAACGTGTTTTGAGGTTCCTTGAATATGAAAAACTACTTCTATGTAAATTATTTAAGTTCATAGAAAGAAAGCGCCTTACGAGCTTAATTTTTACAGAATATATGCAAACAGAAGAGCAATAGGAAGCTTCAATCACCCGGAAGTGCCACTTTATTGCATTTTTTTTTCCGGTTTTCCGTGATTTTCTGGAAAATAGCTCCAACGGTTTTCTTTAAAACTTTGTATGCGATCTCACACATAATTAGCTATCACTTTTATTTGAAATATTTTCCTGGGAAAATTGTTTTTTTTTTGGGGGGGGATTCTGGGGGAACAGTAGCGTTTTACTTACATAATATTAATACGCATTAGAAGTATTGATAGTATTCCAAATTTGAAGAAAATCGGTTAACCGGAAGTGTGATTTTACAGAACAGGTTTTGAGGTTTTGGAAATTTTCTCGTAAAAGTTACAACCATTTTTTTTTTAACTTAGAATGCTTGTTGCCTCGTTAGAAACGATCACTTTTATTTGAGAAAATACTTCTGAATAAATTGATTTTAGTGGGGGTATTGGAGAGGTCTGGTCAGTTAATTTAAATTTAAATTTGCAGAAGTTTTATTGGTTTTTCACATAAAGACAAGCAAAATCCCGGCCATTTTGTTTGTGGCCATCTCAACAAAACATTATAAGGTTGCAATTTTTTAAGAAAATGGTTTTGATTAAATTGTATTAATTAGGAAAATTTTCTCTAACTCCTCCTTAAAAGAAAAATACAGAAATATATATGTGTAATGTTAAACAAAGTTTAAACAAGATCATCAGAGACATTTTCCATGGTAGCCTGCTTCGTATTGTGGTCCTCGACCGGTTTCGGTTAAAAACACCAGTCAGTGTGTAAAACTGAATTTGCTTCCTGTGCAAGTCGATGTTGTCCACACTGTCTGAAAACGCAAATCTGAAGAGGAGCAAACGGCCGAAACCGGTCGATGCCCACAAAATGAAGAAGGCTACCATGGAAATTGTCTCTGATGCTTTCCAGCTCTCTGCAGAACCAACCACCACAACAATTAAAGAAAAATTTTGGAGTCAATTTTTCTTTGGCCGAGAAAAACTGCGAACTCTCGAATCTATTAATGTAAAAATTTTACTTTAGCTCTGGACGGAAATATTCCTCGTCAATCTTTCATTATGATCTCCTGTTCTTTTGAAAAACCATTTTTTCGTACCGTAGACCCCCCATCAAAAAAAACTAGCGTGAAAATTTAAATTTAGAAAATAAAAGAAATCAGAAAAGAATACACACCAGGAGCGAAATGAAATTCATGAAAAAATAGAAGCCCGCAATACAAACCAATCAATATTAGCCCCATATTTAACAAAGATGTTAAAAATCATCATATATTGTATAAGTAGACATATTCACATCCTTTGGTCATTTAATATATTTTTTTGGATTAATGTTTAATAGTATGTTAATATGGTACTAACATTCATATACGGCACGATCATCTTCCCTACTTTTATTACCTGAACTATATATATGTAACTCTATATATATATAATTCATATATTTGCTGCTTCTTATGCCTGCGTTTCTGCGTTTATAAGTTGCTCTTTTTTTCGTATAAATTTTTTTTTTTTTCATTCTTTTATATTCGGCCGAAGGTGGTTTAATAAATTTCACAAGAGAATTACAAAAAATAAACATAAATAATTCTATCCATACAACACGACATTTCTGAGGATGGAGAGCAGGAAGGTGGTTTAGAATATTGTAAAAGGGGGCGTCTATAATTTTTATATCTACTCGGACACTTTGTTAAACACACATACGCAGTAAAGATAAAAAAAAAAGGAAAAAAAAAGAAAGACGAAAGCGCTAAACAAACTATAATACAGTGTAATAAAATATAACTGATCACCAAACTGTTACATGTTTTGTATAAAATACGGAATGTTATAAAAATAAACAATTTTCGAATATGTTGCTTCAAGCAATACCGTTCCCGCTACTATTATGCAAATGCAGTACGCTATCGGTACATACTGATACCATATGTTTATAGATACTAACCTGATTATAAATCAAGTGAGCTGTGTTCCAGCTATAATATAATATTTTTTTTTTTTAGCATTAAGTTGGTAGAAATGAATATAATAGAAATATCCAACCAGGTTTTTTTGTTGGTTTTTTATTTTAAAAGAATTAATTTTCAGTTATTTTTTTTTGTTTTTCAGTTCAATTGTTGGTTTTATTTTCTGGTTGTTTGTTTGATGTCCGCGTACAAGTCACATGTTCACAAATGAGCATTTGTAGTGCCGCGTATTTTTGAGGCACCCTTTTATGACGAGGTAGGTTTGAATCAATTTTTTAGCGATCTCTACAGAATTTTCATTAAATTTTTTTTATAAGCTTCCAACCTTAAGGAATAATCCCTTTCTAAAAGAAGAGATCTCATTACTTCCATAATTTTAGACGCCATAAGTCTAATCATTCCCTAGCCAGCTTCCACGCGTTGGTCTAGTAACCTAACCGCATCGCCTTGGTGGGAGATTTCAGTGTTTCGATTCCGCGTGGAACCGTGGCCGGATTTGATTCTGCCATGGCGGGCGTAAACGTGGGGAGCTACTACTATGTAGGAATCTAGGTAGCAAAGGTCATAACTAATCGGCGGTGTTTACGACATGGTCCTCCAATCATAATCGCTGTCTGACAAGCCTTGGCCCTACATTGGCGGCAAAAGTTACGTTCAGTCACATTTATTCTAGGTTTTCGTATATCTAATTACATTTCGATTGCAAATCTTTCACCGTTGTGAGCAATTCGAATTAACTCCCATTATTCTGTGTATCCAGGGCATACAGGTGTGTGTGCCAAGGGAGAGAGACGTTTTGGTTCAAAAAGGCTTTAATAAACCTTCTACGGATCCGGAACCTTTTTCCAAATACGAAATCAGATTTTCCGGTTTCCAGTAAATCAGTGGCCTGATGGCTTCACAGTGGAATTTGTTTAACCATAGCCGTAGAGCTATAAGCGTTATGAGGTCTGTAGAACGGACACTGTAGGCTCCAGATGTAATGGAATCTAGCCAGCAAATTCGCCACAGAAAAGTTGGTCTCTATAGTTCCATAGTCGTACCGAGGCGATACGATTATGCTTCTAAGCCCACTTCAACCATTACCTCCTATCACGCCCATTATAGTGTATTGGCGAATGTGATTCATTTTGGACAGTGAAGTATCCAGCATTCCTCTCACCAAGAGTTGTGAGAAATATAAATAAAATGCTAGGAGTCTGAAGACTTAGCGACGGTGGCCAGATCTAAGTTGCAGATCAACCTTGAAGATTCACCAAGTTAGGCCCTACCAGCCACTAATCCACTTAGTTGAGGCGCATCGTTCAGGCGACATACATCAGCCAACGCAACCGGTTTCTACATTCATCACTCTGCGCCCGGGCATTCTATTTCCCATTTATCCTTCTCTCCTTACCCAGTAAATCGAAAAATATAAATTGTGAAAATAGTGTCAGTTCCTGTGTTGGCAATTTACCAATCACCATCATCCCTGCTACCATTACACAGATAACATAAGAGTCCATCTTATCTTAAGTTCTGCCATTGCCGACCATTTTCAAAACAATGAATATTCTCGCCTTTAAAGCTGTCCTCTCGTTAAACTTTCGGTCAAGCTTGCCTGCTTCATTGATGCTTACACTAAGAACTTTGTAGTTACACACTTGTTGCAGTGATTCGTTATTTATATTTATGACTGAGTCAACTTCTCTTATAGGACTGATTTTATTGAATTGGTTGTCTCTACAACTTTAGTCAAATTCACTTTTTCTTCCTTCAGGACTCTATGAAGGTTTTAAGCACTGTAGGCGGTACACTTTAATTAATCGGGTTTTCCTTTGAAAAGATTATCTCATTTGTTTCTACAGTTTGATGCACTTCCTCTTAAATCGATTAACTTCTGTGTGGAAAGCGTTTTTCCTTATTCCCTTTGCCCATCTATTTGGAGTCATACCATACATATGCACTGCCATCTTTTTTCTGTTATTGCAATTTTCTATAGGCTAATTTACATCCCTTTTAGAATATTTCCATAAGAATTCACGCTTTATGGATATTGTTCTTACTATCTCTTTATGTAGAGCAGAATTACGTCGCAAACATGACAATTTATTAACAAATAAATACCCGTCCCTGATCGGTTCATGATGTAATTGAAATCTATTGTTATACTATATTTCAATATTACTCTGCATTCTCTTTAAATTTAAGCAAAACGTGTAATTTCTATTAGCAAGAATTGAACAATGAATACGTAGGGGGGAGAGAAAAAATAATATCTATGAAGTAACAAAAGTGATGGAACGATTAATCGATTTACCGGCATTAGTGTATGCAAAAAAATCCAATGAATTTATTCTAGCGGAAAACAATGCATTGCGTATTCAGTTCATTGACTTTTTTATTAAAAAAATAAAAAAAAGGAGAAATAAGGAAAATTGACAACTCATTCAACCATATTTATAAGTTGAGCAACTTAGAGGTACTGAGTTGTAATATTGTTAACATTAGTTGTAGGTAAAGTAATGCCTATATTTTCAGGCGGGCTAAACGTCCAACTACCAAATTAGGGGTCGTGAACGGGGGCGCGGAAGCACCTACTTTATTATTAACATTTTTTAACAAATATGAAATTTAGCTGTTTATACGCTGGACTCGAACTGGGAATCTCTCACTTGTAAGTCCATGCTCATAACCACTACACCAACACCAACATTTTTTTCGTACTCAGTGTACATTAAATATGTATTTCCGGTGAAAACTTAATTTCGAAAATTTTGACCCATTCGCAATATTTCCTGTTTCTAGTGGAGTATGAGGAAGTAAAAATGTATTATGAAACTCTCTCACATGACTTTCTCTTACTTTGAAACTCTCATTCTTCTGAAGGAAAAAGTTTTCTTCAAATGTGGAATTTTTATTATTTTAGCTCCGTTAGGACAGAGACAGTAAATTGCATTGTTATCGAAAGGGTAGTCTTAACGTCATCTCGACTTTCTAAAAATACAACTAAAAATTATCAATTCTTTTTTTATATAGAAAATGTTACAAATAAAAGTGTTAGACCTAATGTGTCTAGCTATTATACGAAGTTTATATAAATACAAATAAAATCCGAAATTAGAACAGTAATTAAATAAATGATCCAATATTAAATCGTTAATTAAAACAACTTTTACTGTAACAACATACAAAGAGTGAGTGCCCTCTAGTGAGTTGTGTAATAATGAAACCAATAAATTGATAATATTGGAGAAGCAATTATTATTATATTTTTTTTCTCTCTCTTTTTATTCATTTACAACGCGCTAGTGCGCACAAGCAAATCTGATGTCATTGAATACAGATAATAATAATAATAATAAAAAACTAAACGAGTGGAGGAGCTACCCAGTGGTGGCACTCCAAATCACTCATTGTCACTTCTTGAAAGAAGATCTCCAAGCCATTGACGTTTTAAACGACAAGAGGGATTGTCCGTGAGGGTTCGAGAGGAGAGATTTCTGGCTAAAGGGTTTACATGGTAGGACAGGTTTTTATGGAATTTTTTATAAGTCACGAATGCAAGCAATATCAGTCACGAATGGGATATTAAGGTCGTTGTGGATTGTAAGGTTCGAGACAAAGTAGGGCGCAGTATTTTTGATTGAAGGGATTGGATATTGGAACGCTTCGCAGTGTCCCAAAGTTCTATTCCGTATGTCCAGATTGGTTTAAGATTGAGTTGTATATTAGTCGTTTGTTTAGTAAAGTCAGTTTAGATCTGTTGTCAAGTAGTCTTTTAAGCAGTCTAAAGCGGCTATTCAGTTCTTGTCTTTTCAGGATTCCATGTCAGGCGTTTGTCTATATACAGCCCAAGGTAGCGGACAACATTAACGTGAGGAAGAGGAATTCCATTGTAGTATATTGGGGCACAGGTAATTTTTCTTAGAGTAAAAGTGATATTTTCACATTTATGCTCGTTTAAATTTATTCTCCAGTTCTTAAACCATGTTTTCAGGGAAGAAAGGTGGGATTGAAGGTTTCTTGTAGATGTTACAGGATCTTTGTGAACTGAAAGAATTGCAATGTCATCTGCATAGGTAGATAGGGCGGGTGGTTTGAGGATGGGTAGGAATGTCGGCAGTGTATATTGTGTAGAGGACAGGGCCCAGGAAGGCGCCTTATTAAATAGTTATTTTAATTTAATTTGAGAAGTTAGGCTGATTTGGAAAGAATGTAGAAATAAAACTTAAATGAACCTATCGAACTTATAACGAACATCAAGACACTTATATGAACCATCAAAAAGAAGATGATAACTGGAGATAAAGATTGAGCTACATTAAAAAAAGATAAGCCTACCAGCAAAGAAGAAGATGAAGAAGAACAAGCAATGAATCTGTATGAAAAGGGAAAAAAAATGCAAACAGATGTGCACAAAACAGGCGTGACTTGATCACTGACCCTGTACGGGAAAAAAAATAATAAAAAAACAATCCCTGAGGCGTCTTTTTTGGGGGCTGACTTAGTCAGTGTTACCAACAGAACAAGAAGATGAAAAAGAAGAAGAACGTTTTTAGAAGGCTGTGGTCCTATTTTTTTTTTTTTTTTTTAAGCCTGAGGGTTCTTTGTACAGCAGAGAAGTTGCTCACAACTAATTACCTACTTCTACATAAGATTGCGCCACTCTCTAGTGTTTTTGTGTGTTCTTTCTTTCTCTGTTTGCTTTTTTCTTCTTTTATTGATTGTTTGTAATTTACACACAAACAGCACAAAGCATAAACAGAGTTTATTACAAACACTAAAACTACTTTCCATTCTATATTTATTAATACTATTTTCTATAGTTCAATAATTATTAATCACTTAAAATAATACAAAGGGCAATACTTAAATACAAAATTGTGAACTATTGAATTGTTAAATTGACTTGTATGTTTTGTTAATCTGTTGTTTGTTTGATTTTTTTTTTTACATTTCCATTATGCATCATGCATTTGGATGATGATGAGTAAATCGTTTTAGAAGTAATTATAATCTGTATTTTTACTAAAATCACGATCGAAACATACTATTTCATTTGGCATAATTTGTAATACGAGGCATGTTTTAAGAGTACCATTTTGAAATTAAAAAAAAAAAGTAACTATGTAAGATACATATAATTTATTACGACCAAAGTAACAATATATCTATATATTTTTACCCTATTTTTCCATATAGAACCCATTAACTGGAACACAGTTCTGATAACGTATCACCACCAGGTTTCCTTAACACAGTGTCAAAGACTTCTGCGCCATTGTACTGAATCCATTGATATAACACCGCTCTTAACACGCATTCTCTTGCGATGATGCAAGAGCCATGTGTCTGAGCACCAAATCAAGACTACAGAGAGAATGATCAGAAATTCACAGGATCACAGGCTTTACATTTTTTTGTTGTTGTTTTTCAGCAAAAAGTAATATAGTTTTGCAGAATACTAGGACGTTGTTCTTCTGCTGTATACGATTTAAAGCCCGGATCGAAACATTAGATTTCTTTTCGTTTTTGGACCAACTAGAAGACTGACATAGCTCAAATTTCACAGACTTCTCTGGTTACACGCTTCAAAGAAAAATACTTTTTTTCTGGACGCTATGTTGAGCTTCTTTCTATAAATACCTCATTGTAATGTATCTGATTCCAACATGTGGTAGATGTCAAGGGAACTAGCATTAAGTAAAAATTCAGTATTTTAAACAAACTTTGTTAATCATAACATTTAAGAATTGCTAGTTAGAGAAAGTCGTGTGATTAGTTTCACATCCGATTTTATTTATTTCCTCTATTTATCTAAATTATCATATGTGAAACTCAGTGAACTCAATTCACCAACATAGGGCAACGCCTTGTTAGCTTCATTAAATACATAACTCGTTCTATATATATATATACACATATATACACGCATTCTATTTTCATTTATATGTACTTAGAAAGACTTAGAAAGAGAGAGAGAGTGAGAGAGATATATATAGAAATTATAGTACCTACATATATATATTATCATCTTTTCACTTTCTACCAAGAGTTGTGTTTTTTGCAGCACATAATGTGGTTGTGTGAGTATATATGTATTTTAATGTATTCTAATATTATTCAGTAAACAGTTTTGCACTGCATTGCGTATTTATGTACTTAGTTATTTAGGATAGATAGCACAACTTGGGAGTCTCTGTTTTTTTTCTTTTACTATCTTTAGAGATTTTACTTAATACTTGTGCGCATTTCTGCAGTTCTATCTTGCTTTTTTTCTTATAGTAAAGTTAGCATTTACCATTAGAGATAATTGATAAAGACAGTATAATATAGGCACGTGCTCTTTTTATACTCTGTGTGTGTGTAGCATAATCAGATCTCTAGTATCACAGTAAATCTTATCGACAATCTAGTAAGAGAGAGAGAAGAAAGACAGACAGATAGGCAGACAGACAAAGAGATTGTCCAAGTTTACAATCTCCGCAACTGTACCAGTTCCAAAGGCAAAAAAACAAAAAAAAAACAGCAACATCGTCTACTGTGGAACAAATCTTTAAACCAATATAAATCACCTGTTTTAAATAAAAAAATATTTTAAATGAGTTCTTAACATAGATAGAAAAAAGAAAACTAGCTGAGTTGAGATATTTCTAAAATTATCTTTTCAAAGAACCCGACGATATACTTTCTTGGTGAAAGTACTTTGTCGAACATATATACACTCAAAAAAAAAAAAACAGCTATTTACTCTCCTTTTTCCAGATAAAATATTCCACCTTCTAATTATTGTTCAAACAAATTAATATAATATAAATTAATTGTTAATTAGTTTTACGGTTGCAAGTTTAACTGTACGTGGAAAACAGTAAATATAAACAAATCATCATTAAATATAAATTAAATACAAAAACTTGATGGTATCAACCGTAAATGGTTTGGGTCAATTATTATTATGGTGATATTCCACTGTTCAGCTTCAGGTATGAGATTAAATTTGGACATAAAATCTAAAGGATAGGGACATACTCGGCTAACTCATACCCACTTGTTCCTAAGACAGCCTCCAAGAGAATGTGAGGAATGTGGGGTGCCCATCACGGTGAGACGTATACTTGAGAAATGCGGGAAGTATCATCAGGGAAGGATATCTTTCAATGAAATTGCTACTACCATCAAGAGATTTGTACCAGCGATAGCTCCAGCGGGCTCTCGTCCAGACCCCTTCGACGACTTTAAAAGAAAACTGCAACATTAATTAACATATACTTTTACCATCTTTGTCAGTGACTGCAGAGTATAGGCACCACGCTATAGCACAATCCATTTCAGAGCTATCCATCACCAGGAAAGGCTTACAGGCAAATAGAAACGAGAAATGGAAAAGGTTTTTTAAATTTTCTTTGGTTTTTATTAACTAGCTATTATGACAGCGAATGGTAATTTTTTCATAAACTTTCCTTCTTTGAAATTCCATTTTAAAAGCCTAGTTTGACTTCCTGAATTCCATTAACGAGATTTTATTTTTAACTGATACTACTGCTGGCAGAAGAATAGTTCCAAAAGATTAGTGATTGGTTATGGGGCAGTTGACTGAGTAATTGACTGGTTCATATGATCTTGGTAAATTCGGCTGTACGGTTATGGGGCTGAGAAAATTGCCGAGCGAAATTGAGGGGACGTTTATGGCGGAAGGCTGGATATGGTTTTCATATTTCAGATTTAAATAATGATCCCCTTCTATTGTTGCTAGAAAATGACGCTGCATACGGTGCTTTCTGGGAATTTGCGAATTTTCGATATTAAGACGTCGAATGACATGGCGAGATAGAAAGTAAGCTAGTTGTGTTAAATTATTTATTTGAGTTTATGTCTGGAACGGAAGTAATTTATTTTTTGATTGGAATATGAATGAATTTAAACAAAAAATTCGTAGGTTTAAGCTTAGGTTTAGTAATGTGTATCCTCTCAGGAATATCGAGTGCTGAGAGGAGATTGATTTGTAGGAGTAGAAGGAGTTGGGTAGAAGGAAGTTATTTAAATCCAAATGGGGAATGAATGCATTAAAAACAATTAATCGTAGGATTTTAGCTTTGTTCTGCAGCCAGGAATATCAAGTAATGGGAAGATTTTAATTTAGTGCCATTGGGCACAGTGAATGAATGGAAATAGACGTTATTGTGAATATATGATAGACTAGTCCTCTCCAAAATATAAAATATTTGGAATACAAAATATATGTACATACATGCTGCACAGTCTTTATGTATTTATGTATCAGTCCGTGAACAGTCTATTTCGCGTTTTGTTTTTATTAAGTGTGGCATACCTTTATGGCCAAGTATGAACGAGAGCTCTGGAACTGCCTTTGACATTTTAAATGAAAACTCTACGCTTCATTTCTTTATTTTTTCATAATTAATGAATCAATATTTTCATTCAAACTGGTTACAGTTCCTAGATTTTATGGGACCCCATCACGGCTCGCTGCCCGGTGATGGGCAATGTTGTCTGTAGCTAGAGAAGATCACTGCTCGAAGACCGGCAGTGCACTGAGAAAGCTCCAGGGGGCGCAATAGATCTTTCAGGTCGCAGTGCAATCCTCTATAACAATCTATCTATCCTAGATTCTAGGAACTGAAATTAATGAATGACTATCTTTATAAATAAATCTAGAATAATTTCGAAAAGAAAGCTGATTATTATTTTTATCAAATAGTTAAATTTAACAATCAAACTTAATTAAAACTTTAATTGAATATAATCTGCTTTTTTTTTTTTTTTAATTAGCCTCATACAAGGGGTTTGAGGAAAGTATTTAAATATTTGAAAAAGATCGGAACAGCTGATATTTTGAGCAAACCGGTAGTAATAGAGTAATTATTGTAGAAACCAGGAGATACTGCTAGTATGCAATCTTCATCATCACCAGATCTGGACCAGTTCTAATCGCTTTCCAAGTATTTATATAAAATAAATATATACACTACGACCCTGTATACACACTTGTTTCTTGGCCATAGTAAAAATCCTCTTAAAACATCCAGCCATATCGTAATCAGATCAAAGTTAACGTCTCTTTTAAATACTACTTCCATTTCTTATCTCGGTCACTTAAAATCCAATATTATTGCTACGAAAACAAGTAGTCAGCAGTTTTCCCTCTCTTGCACTACTTCTTTCTTGATTTTGCCTTTATAGCCGAACGCTCGTATATTTGCACATATACAAAAAAAGAAGAACTTAAGACTTACATACTTCAGATTCCATTTAACCAATCAGATATGATTTTCTTTTTTACTTTATATGGAATTAAAAAATATTTCTTTTCTTGTTTTTTGTTTTTTAAATAAATAAGACATTCCACTATTAATAGGTAAATAACCGGTAGTGTGTTATTTATAAATGAATTCGTATATCATATATTTTATATATTACTCTTTTTTTTGCAGTGATATTTTTAATTTAATTTTTTTAAAACATAAATTATAATATAATGATACGAAATTAGGCCTTTAGGTTTTTTGTTGTTTTTTTGTTTTTATAAGGAATTTTGATTGAAATCAATTACAGAACCTCTTTTCTCTCAAATAAATTACTAATTAAACTACGTAAAATCATTACATTATGATACTCATAACAACATTTCATCTATTAGTCCTTTATATACAATTATTGGATACACCAAATACCTGTTTTATTAGCTTACACTGAAATAACCAACCAAATTTTTTGTTTTTGTTTAGCAAAACTGCCCATATTTCTAACGGATTATTAAGTCTTAACAGCAAACAATATACCTCTAACTAGATTAGACATCCCTACTATAGCCGTGAGAAATATAACATACCTTTGCAAAATAAATGAGATTTGGCCAGATACATATTTCATTTTTACAGATAGAACCAAATATAGTGACTGTGTGTCGGCGATGTAGTTTAAATCCTGTCACTAAACTATAACTAAAGAGACAAACTAAACAGCAATGTAACAGTATACATAGAGCCGAATTGGTGACTATCTGTATGGCTTTACAGTATAAATATTGACAGTTGATGGATAAACTTAAGAATATTAAGTAATATGTTTGGTAGTTTACGTACCGGTCGTTACAGCATATATATATTGTTAAAATTTATCAGGTTCGGCCGGAAGTAATAATAAAACCAGGATGAATTCCTGTCGAAATTTTTTTTCAAGCCTTACAAAATATTGTTTATGTTACAATCTTTAAAACATAATATCGATACATGAATGTCCAAGATGTAATTTTGGCACATTTGAATGTTCAAGGATCCTTGAAAAAGATAATAAATTTATCGAAACAGGAATTTATCCTGGTTTTTACTTCAGTTAATTTCAATAATAAATTAAATGAAAAAATCTTAGTTTAGTCCACAAATATCTACTTAATTGTTGTTAATTATGGAAAGATTAAATAATGGCAAATCTTTGGGAAAAGTTATAGAAATACGTTGGCACTCTGGTATCGAATGTAATGAAAGAATAGATCTGTTGGCTATGAAGGAAGTGGCTAGCATTGGCCAGTATTTCTCAATAAAAATTCCTTTTAGATATTTTGGCTTAACAATTAGGTCGTCCACAATTAAAAGATGACAAATGCAAAAATATGGTTGAAATAAAAAAAGGAAAATTTTACAAAATGCTATACCCTAAATTAAACAAGTGCTCTTGCATTGCTCAAGTTCCATCTAGTAAATTAATGGTTATTACCATGGTTATTACCATCACGTGCCAAATCTGAACTAATCGCGGAAAACTGAAAAAATATTCAATAAACTTGCACTTCCAGTTTTAGTGGAAAAACATTGTTTTCCTACTCAGAGGACCTCAAATCATGTATTTCTGGTGAAAACTCAATTTCCCAAAAAAGTCTGACACGACCGTAATATTTCCTCCTCACCGAGGTTAAGAGAAACTAAAAAAAAAGAAGCTAGGTTTCTAACTTAATTTGAATAGTATTTTGGGACAGCTTCATTTCAAATTCGTTTATTGTAGTGGGAAAAGTAAACAGAAGAGGAAAAAAAAATACCTCGGTATAGAATAGCACTCACTCCTGGGGAGCATTAGCTATCTATATACCATCTTGTCAATGCCACAATAGTATTCTCACAGACTCATTTCGCAGGAAATGTGGCAAACGAATCCTCAATTATATACAGATAAACATGTTTTTATCTGGAAATCCTTTGCAGATTCAGGTGCAATATGGATGCCGGCCAAATTCAGTTAGGTTCGAATATAAACAAGGGCAACAGATGTTTTTATTTTTATTTTACATATTCTATCTATTTTAACGAAAAACTTTGTTAATTTTTAATTAAAGTATACAGAATATAAATTTTACAGTATTAAATGAGTTTGATCACACAGAGGCAGGAAGTAAATTACAAAAAAAAGGAAACCACAATTTCTATAATAACTGCAAAAATTTCACATTTTGAATTTAAAAAAAGTTTCATACTTTCTGCTGCATAATTTGTAATAAATATAATATACTGCAAATAAACATGAAATAATATGATGTATAAATGATATATTATAATAATAATTCTGCAACAGCCGCTCGTTATCTGGATTATGTTATTGCCATTCTGATTTACTTTTAAAAAGCCAAATTGAAAATAAAATCACTTGACGGGTTAAAAGCATAAATATGGTATTTATTAAAATCATAAATATGGCTATTTCATTAGTAAACAATTGATTCAAATGTTTAAAGGAAGAGACTGTCAAGCAAACTCTATGTGACGGGAAAATCCGTAGAAGCTCTCTTAAGTATTTAAGATAATTGATTTGTAATAGCTGTCTGTAAAAGTGATAGTATTTGGAAGGTGTACAACGGCGAGTCATGGCGTGCCTGAAGGGCTTCAACCCCCAAATAGATCACACAAAATTATCTTGACAGGCTATAAGTGTAGGGGTGAACGTGGAAAAAAGCGTGGTATTCGGAACCGTAAGTGCTATTTAAGTAGATAGGGGCTGATTTGAGATAAATAGAGCACAATGGACTCATCTGAGGGCTGTTCCTTTCATTAGATTAGAATATATTCGAAATTATTTTGATGACTAAAAGGTTTATGGTCTTTCTTATTTTCATATTCTAACGCTATGCTTAAATTTTCATCTAATTATTCAACATTTATTCTTGCCACAAGTCCGAGAACCTTAAACGAATCCTTCTATTTGTAAAACTGACATTATTACTTAGGGCTTCCGGCAATGATCTGTATATGATCTGCTTCGTGCATTAAATCAGCATTTTTAGTCTTATTACATAACCTATAAAAATATTATCTATCTAAAATATTTAGCATCATTTTTTTTGGTATCCTTATAATCTTTTACTATGCGCCAACTATAGCGCAAAAAAAAGAAGAGAAGCTATTGAAAATATTAGATGCAGTGTTCATTTAATAGTTATAAACGCTCTAACTAAATTATATACGCTTTCACTAGAAGATGTAATCTCTTTATCGATATATAATATCGATTTATGATTTTTTTTTTTGGAGTGGGGAGTTAAAGTACCATCATGTTATTATGTTTATTACAACGATAAACTAGTTATTTTTTGTTTTTTTTTTTGGACGCGAACTTCCTTGAACTGATCTACTGGTAACAGCACACTAGTTTACTGAGTTTGTTATTGTCTCTTACTTCCTAATAAGAGGAAGTATTTTGGTAATCGCGTCAAATTTTTGATATCGAGTATTCATCAGAAATACATTTTTGAAAGTTCCCCTGAACTCCCAAAAAAGTAGTTCTTTTAAACTTATCTGTCAAAATTCCTAGAAACCGAAAATACCACTTTACGACTTTTTTTTTCCTTTTCGATTTCTCAAAAATGCCTCCAACAATTTTCTTCAAACTTGATATAAGAACTATATATATTAAGAGCTATAACTTTTATTTGATAAATTTCTCTGGGTAAATTCATTTAAGTCTATTAAATCTATTTTTACTTTCTCTTACTCCTGTAAGAGAAAGTATTGCATTCTTGTCGTTTTCTCTTTGAAGTTCTCTGAGCATGAAAAAGTGTGTTTTATTTTAATCAAGAGGAAGCACTTATCATTAGTAAACATTCTTTTATTTTATATTATATTTTAAAACAGCTTTTTTGAAAACATAACAGTCCTTTTGCTGCCTAAATATTAATATTTTTCTCCAGCTTGCAGCAAAACGCGCATACATTAAAACAATTAAATGAACAAGGATGATGAAAAACAGAGAAATGAGAACAGGAAGATAAAAAAATTGAGGACATTAAATGTTAGTGGGCGTGGAAGAAATAGGACGACATATTACTTGATTGGCTGCACACGGATGGCAATAATTGCTAGACATCGCGCCACTGGACACCTGTTATTCTTGATTACTGTTATCATGTTTTTTTTTTGTTCTTTTTTAATAAATCGTAATTTCTGTTTTGGTGGGCGTATAAAAATCTCTCTTTCTCTATTTGAAGGTGAGAAAAGAAATTAGTTATCAATTAAACATAAATTTAAGAAGACGTTACCTTTAAATTTTATTGTTTCAGTTTTTTAGGTTGGACGCTGTTTTTATTAGAGAGCCCATCATGCCTTTAACTTCTCACCTGTAACAAATATTTTTATATTAATATAATATTCTTATTAAATCTATTTTTACTTTCTCTTACTCCTGTAAGAGAAAGTATTGCATTCTTGTCGTTTTCTCTTTGTAGATCTCTGAGCATGAAAAAGTGTGTTTTTTTTTTAATCAAGAGGAAGCACTTATCATTAACACCCCAAAAGAGGGAAGTGAGTGGGGTACATCAGGGATCTTGCCCTGAAGTGCTACGAGTATTCCACAGCCAAACACACAGCCGACCAACACTTAAAACTGCCACTATCCATTCCATTACTCACATACTATGCCTAAATTCCAGCTCACCAACAAAGAGTGAACACAATGTTAACAAAAAATAATTATTACCCCTTGGGTGAGAAATGCATTCGCTACTAATTCTGGGAATCACGGCAACTCTGCATTCCAGTCTCCAAACGATTCTTTTTAATTGTTGTGGTTGGTTCCGCAGAGCTGGAAAGGAACAGGCTTATTTTCCGTGACAGCCTGCTTCTTTTTGTGGTCATTGACCGGTTTTGGGCGTTCGCCCATCATCAGGATGTGCGTAGACTTGCACAGAGTAGATTACGAATTACACGCTCGAAACCGGTCGCTGACCACAAAAAGAAGCAGGCTATCACGGAACATAACTCTGATGATTTTTCTTTATATTTATAATATTAACTAATATATTATACAAAGAGCTACAACTTTTATTTGAAACATTTCTTTGGAAAAATTCATTAAGGGGGATTTTGGTGGAGAGATGGGCTTTTGTTTTCCTCTAAAGTACTATTTTAGTGTTCTATCTTTAGTGATTTTTCATGGATTTTGGATTAGAATTTTAATTATGCTGTGAAAAAGCTTTCCCTTTGGAAGTGCTCACATAAAGAAGAAATCAGTCCGATAGAAATTTGGAAAATGAATAAAAACTAAACATAAATTTCCAGATTGCGTAAGAGAAAGTCATGTGAATTGTTTAAATTTGGTTTATTTCTTTCCCTCCATGAAAGAAAGTCTCTTGGACTCTTTCCTACGTAAACGAAAGAATTCTTGTGAATGAAAATAGAAAGAGCGGAAGAAGACGGAAGAACGGTATAGTGTAGGAGGAAGAATAGTTAAACCAAAAGGGTATTGTTTTATTTTTGTCGGAATTCTAACCAGATGGAGAGTATGTGTAACTAAACAAAGACAAACAACTATCTAGGCAATAAATTTCGCATTGTATTTAGTATGGTAGCATAGGTCGGTACAAAGTGTGTCTGTGCGTGTGTGTGTGCGTGTGTGTGTAGGAGATTAGAATTCGCACTAGTGATAGAGGTCACGCACAGTTAGTGATCTTGTTTTTTTTTTTGTTTCTGTTCCTCGCACACGCTCACTTTGTTCTTGTTGTTCTCTACTATCACTCTTTCTCATTCCTCTCTCTCACTCACTCTCTCACTCTCTCTCTCTTGGTGTTTCGTAAACAGATACACAAATCGCCCGTATACAGTTTATTTATGTATGTTTTGTTTTTGTGCGTTGTGAACGAAAAGCAATACATTTGGTATTGCTTTGCATTATGGTAAATATAAGTAAAAGATGTAAAACATGCAGTTCGCATTGTTATATTTACATGCCGGAGTAAAAAGAAACAGCAAAAAAAGCTTCTTTGTGAATTTTTTGCATTACATGAACATTTATTTCACATGTTAGGCTACCTCATTTAGCCATTACGATCAGAAAGTCTGTCCTAAACAGTTTTAGTTTCAGTTTCTTCAGGATTTTCTATATAGCATTTCTTCATCCCTTCACGATTTCTTACGTTAAATGCATTTCAAGAATTTTCAAAAAAATTAGTTTACTGGAAGTCACCACTAGGCTTCACCACAAAACTCCACAACGGTTTACGTTCTGCTTGCTTCCGCGATTGGTTTCTCTTCTAGGATCTAGTGATCGTTCTAGGATCGTTCTAGTGATCGTTCTAGGACCATGCAATAAGAGGAAACTAAAAAAGACTGGCGCAGAAATGTAATGGAAAAAACCTTGGGACCAACTGCCAATGAAGGGCTAAAATTGACAAACGGATGAGCACAGTGGATTGTCGGCAGTATAAGATGCTCATTGGGACTATTAGTGAGACGTTGCTGTGTCTTTCACGGAACACTCGCAGGCTCTGGTTGGATCCCTTACTGGACATTGTGGTTTAAGGAGACACTTGTACATAATGCCGAATCCCTTTTGTGGAGTCTCTGAGACAGAGGAGTAGTCCATCCATCTTATGACCGATTGCCTGGGTTGTGACGAAATTAAGTTCAGAACCTTTGATCGGAACAGGATGTCGGTGGAAGACCTTAGGCTACTTCCATTTAAGGTTATTGTCCGATTTGTTCGGACTGCGGTGAATATTAGACGGTTAGATCCGGGTCTGCATGTTTGTTCCAGACCCGGTTTGTTGTTGTTTTTCTTTGGGTAGCTATGTGGTCCAATGAGGCTTTGGATAGCATAGGGTTTGGTCCCTCTCAAAAGACAAAAAAAGTTGACAAACTGCGATTTCTATCAAGGAGGAGACCTAAGCACCTTCGCTCTTTTAGTTCTGTTTTTCGCTATCAAGATTCGCCACTCCGAACTTTTGTTTATTTGCTAGCTCAATAGCGTCTCTGACCTCACGGTAATCGTCCTTCTTGCATCAGAGTGCGCTAGCCACTAGATCAACGGTTGAGGACAAAAAGAACAATAATAATAATCCGTTTATGATCGGTAGTTCTGATGTCCATCTGAGGACGTAAGTAAAGTCCATTTAAAAAAAAAAAAAAATGATAATGGCATTACTCTACCGTCATGATAATTCTTTTTAAAAATTAAGAGATAGATTGATGAATCTTTAATAATACCAGTGTTTGGAAGCCCTAGACAAAAAAAAAAAAAAAAAAACAAATCTAGTAGCTTCTCATCAAGGAAATCTCTCAAGAAATCCTGAATAGATTCAACTTCTAAAAGAGTACGTGATGCGTCATCAAGATGGGAGGTGGCATAGCCGTGTTTTGATTGATCTTTCCTGACAGCTTCCAGCAGTTTATTTATTTATTTTTTATAGCATACTTAAACAGTGGAGGTAGATTGACGTGTATTTTTATTATTATTATTATTATTATTATTATTATTATTATTATTATTATTAATCTATTTAATAAATATATTATTCCAGTTTTAGAGATAATATAGGAATCCAGTGGAGGTTTCCGCAAACACTTGGTGAGCAAAAATCACTCTCCAGTTTCTTTCAAGTCCTGTCGCATCTGTTTTAAAGATTCATTTATTTCATTTCATGCCATAATTCTGTGTAGCTGTGTTTGTGTTTTTGTATTATTTACTTTTTTTTTGGTAACCTTTTTATAATTTTTTGTTTTCTTCCTAAACTCGATTGATCGATTGACTAAGTTTGTTATGTTGTCTAGTAATTTTTTAAAAAAGAAACTTCTGATACCAGTTCGCCTTTCAACAACAACAACAACAACAAAAAAAAAGAAGAAAAAGATACCACTCGGCCCTCTCATCTAAGATATTCAACAAAGTTAGTCAAGGTTTCATGATTTTTCCTACTAGATAGCGCTGACTACTTGTAAATATGCGGAACCCCTGCTGTGCAAACACCTATCTTTTTTAATCCTGTCAAAGATACAGACAGAGAGAGAGTGAGAGAGAAGTATTTTTCCTTATTTCTTTTTATTCACCTTTGCTCATTAGTTGGTGCTGTCGGCTGACGTCATATTTAATATCATGGTTAGTATAACAAGTTTGTTTTTTTTCCCCCCTATAATAAAACATTATTTAGATTTTAAGTTTTATTTATAAGAAGTTAACCGATTAGTTTGTTCAGAGGTTTTTTTTTTGATTGGGCAGCTGGTTTTTAACAGTTTTCTTTATTTATCTTATTTATTGACGTTACCTTATTTTGTTTTACTTAATTCTAATCGAAGACAAAATCTTCGTCAATCTTGGAAATTTGATTAAACAAGGAAATTTAAATAATACTGTCCAGCTTGAATGGAACTAGTGGCGTATAATTTTTTTTTTTAGTATAAATTAAAGAGAAATTTCTTAATACATCCATATAGGAGGAAGTTATCTAGCAAATTCTTCAAAGATTTTTACACTCTGCGGATATCCAAGTCTATCAATAGGACAACATTTATGTAAACCAACATTTTCTTCAACACCTGGCAAATGTTAGACAGATGATTAGACTATAAAGTGCACAAAGCGTAATTGTTACTGAGTGGGATGGTTGGTAAAGTAGAGTTAAAAACATTAACTACCTTTGCAGGAACTCTGTGTAACAGTGTCAGCGTTGGAGGACACGTCCGTCGAAGTGTCGTTTTATTGATATCGCTGGGATACCCGCAAGAACTTGGAAACGACGAAAGAGCTGATCCATTGCAAAGCAGACTTCATAAATGGCAGTGCTAGATTTGTGTAACACAAGATCGTAGGTGAAGTCTGTTTATTACAAACAGATGATTTATATGCTTGCAAGTTTATTTGTATCTTTTAAAGAAATTGCATTAAATCTTACCTATAAATGCAGCTTTCTATCAACAAAAAAAAAAAGAGAAAAATAAATGCATAAAAAGCATGTCTATAAAAATATAACTTTGAAAATATTTATGCATAATACATGAAATAGAAGAGAGCAGAAGTTGAAATCAAGAATATAATGTGTACAAAATGTAGAACAGCTGGCCATGTAATGGTAGCAATCAGATGTAATGTTACTGCCCATGCCTAAGGCAATTCAGAGCTACAACCATCTTGTATAGCCCGATATTGTTAGCGACCTGCCTTAGGTCGTTTTTTCTCTCTTTCTATTTCTTTTTTTCATTTGTCTTCTTACTCATCAATTTTTACGCAATTTTTCTCACCCTTATTCCTGGGTTTTAAATAGATATATAGAATCATTTTATTTCAAGTTAGCAATGTTTTATGGTCAGTTGATTTAAATTAAATAAAATAATTTATTGCAAAATATTTGTCTAAAACAATATATAACTCGTTTTTATTTTATTTTATAGCTCAGTTTCTGTGCGCATGGAATTTTCCTGTTATTTTTGGAATCATATTTTTTATTTTTTATTTTAACAGGAAGTATTACGATCTTTTAAATTTTCGAAATCTAGTTTTCATCCGGAAATATAGTTTTGCAGTCTTGTGTATGCGAAAAAAAATGTTTATAAACAACTATTCCCGAAACGAAAAAAAAATCGCTGGATACTCAACTTGATATTCCGCTTAGCCACTATCGCCGGATCGAACACGAGTGGGTTTCGTGGAAATCCGC
The DNA here is from genome assembly GCA_011037195.1 of Triatoma infestans. Taxonomy (NCBI): domain Eukaryota; kingdom Metazoa; phylum Arthropoda; class Insecta; order Hemiptera; family Reduviidae; genus Triatoma; species Triatoma infestans. The sequence goes on along the minus strand of JAAEAF010001234.1, from coordinate 161,579 downwards.
AAACAAGATGTGTGAATTACGGTTTTTCGCAGTTTTCTAAAATAATGCATCAACCATTTTCTTTAAATTTAATCAAACTAATTGCATTCACATTATAAGAAGTTGCCCTTTACAGGAAAACTGAACGTTGCAGCTGCACCGGAAATGGTCAAAACTCATTTTTCCGGGAAAAATGTTTCAAAATAAAATGCGTGTGTAGTTATCATGCGAAATTTTAGGAAAATCATTGGATCTACACGCATTTCTTTGGGGGCATAACACGCTACGACTTGAAGAGGTCTATTGTGCCCGCCTTCTGAATCAGATAACTAAATTTACAGCATCCAATCCAGATTAATTTCCCCAAAAGTTCTAAGGAGAAGATAGATAATTCTTCATCACCCGTTAGATGTCACTGCTTCTGAATCTTCTCTGAATGATAATATCCCAGCCAACCAGGAATGTAAATGTGGTGCCTTCCATTTCCCAAAAGAATCTGCACATGCTCTCAGGATCTAAGACCCAATCTCTTCGTGTTCCCCTAGGTCTGTAAATGCCTTGGAGGAACCCCATCATCAGGCAAAGCTTATTTTTACTTAGATGATGCACCCTTCTCCGAAATTCTTTTCGGTTTTAACTGGTTGGACAAGTGTTAGCCTTCCTCAGTCCCGCTGTACGCACGCATTCAATGTTTTTTCTGTGAAAATTCATTCTCTAAATTTTTCCTGATAGTAAATAATTACTCTTGGAGCAATAAGAGGACGGAATAAAAACTATGTTTATCATTAAATTCAAGGTTCTTTTTGTTGGGCAAAAACAATATTTTGTTAAGTTTATAATTCTTGTCCCTCCCCCCCCCCGCAAAACAAAAATAAGGTGTTGTTAAGTATGCTGGCCAATAGAGTGTAGGACGTGATCAGTCGGTTGTGTAGCCAGAAGCGATCAATATATCGATAGTGTATTTGAAGATATTGGTGTTGTAGGAGTCAATATAGTTTTCAAAATGATTATTTATTGAACATGTATTATAGAGCGTGGCGTGGTAGGGGAGGAAGCGCACAGCACATCATCAACATCTCGCCTGGTCCCAACTTGGCTAACTACCCACCAGGGGGCACTGCTAGCTAGCACCACCATCACCATACGGCACACTAACTGCCTAAGGGGCTCCTTACTGTTGTTAGTTGCTGTTGTTGCTCTCTTGCTTGCTACAACATCAAGACAAACATTTTCTCTAACTTCCTCTATCCTCACTTCTTCAAAACAACAACAACAACAAAATACCCACATAAATCAATAACATACAGTCATCTTACAGGGCATGCGAGGGCGCTGGCCCCTTCGCCTTTCTAACTTGTTGTTACCCCATAAGGGATGTTCAAGACTGACCAGTTAGTTAGTGATGTACAATACTGGTGCCCCGGTATCCCATAGGTTCTTTCTTTTTCTTCGCACGCTCTCTCTCCCTCTCAGATCCTGCTGATGGGATACCACAACATATCAGTGGGCGGTTTCCTTTAACCATTTCATTTTGTATATATATATATATATTTTAACACGATGTTGTAACTGGTACAGTGACGAACTCTGGCGGCTGTGGTTTTTCGGCTCACTAAAAATAAAACCGCAATACATTCATTCCTTTATTCCATTTTCAAATCGATCTGAGTTATTTATTACATTCATAGAAGGTATTACGCCTCTGGCCAACTTGATTTTTAAATTATAAATAATACATAAAATAATACTTTTCTCCCAACAAAAAAAAAAAAAAAAAGGAGAAGAAAATTCTGGTGTAAAGACTTTCTCTTACTCAGTTAATACAATATTATAAAATTGACTCATTTTCTATAAACTTGGAAATTTTTACTCAGTTGCTCTAACTATAAGTATAGAGGTGGTAGGATGGATACTGGTTAGCAAAGATGCTAGGTAGAAATGTAATGTGTGTTTACACTATAACCTAGAAGAACGAAGCGCCAAAACATTGAACAAAACTGAAATTTAACGCCCCAAATTCCGGCGGAACTCCTTAAAATTGACTTTTTGATAAAAATGTTTTATAAATAAAATGATAAGGTGCAGTATATCTGTGCAGTTAGCATTCCAAGTTTAGAGGAAATCGTTATATTCATTTTCGAGAATATTACAAAAACTCAAAAATACCTATGCAATTCTTTAATGCTTCTAATGTATATTAATATTATACAAGAGGCAGTACCATACATTTTATTGAAGTGGTACTTTAGAGGACAGTTTAATGTTAACTGCTTCACCAGAGCTTCCCCCCGAAAAATCAATTTTTCTGGAAGAATGTTCCAAGCAAAAATGATAGCATTTATGTGAAAAGGAAGCACAAGGAATTTAAAGAAAATCGTTGGAGCCTGATTTCGAGAAAATCTCGAAAGCTGAAAAATAAAAACATTTAGTAAAATCGCATTTCCGGTTGATGGATTTTGACTGAAAACCGGTTGGGTGGTATCACAAGCGAAATACCAAGTTTGAGCTTCCAGAATATTTGGCTTTTGAGATATTTTATTGTGATTCAAACATTTTAAAACATTTCTTCTTTTTTTTGCACTCGAGAAACCATAAAACATAGATTTTCAGGTGAAAATTCCATTTTGAAACTTCGACTCGATCGCTACGATTTGATACGAGAAGGAATGCCGAGATCTTTACAAAGATTTGAGGTTTGTGACGTAGTAGGGATTCATAGACACAGAGATAGTCAACTATCTGTCGGAATAGTTTTGGTCTGGAATGTCTGAATAGTATGGAAGTTTGTAGATTTGGCTGAACCTCACAGTTCCACAAGACCACCATAGGTTCATAAAAACGAAAAAATCAGAGGAAACTCAATCCTTCAAACTCTATTTAGGAATTATCACCGTATCCGACACATACAATTTTCCGGTCAAAATCAGGCATTCGGAATACAACTTTACTGAATATTTTTTTCTAGTTTTTACAATTTTCTCATGAATAGTTCTAAAGATTTTCATTGAACATGAAATCCTAATTTGCATATATCATAGCCTATCACTTTTATTGGAAATTTATTCGGGAAAAATTGATTTACGGATTCAAGAGATCTTGTAATCACATTTACGTAATTGTGATTTGCTAACTATATATCTCTATCAGAATTTTTGTATTGATAAAAGGCAATTAAAAGTTTCGAGTTCTAAATTCCAAATTTCGAACTTTGGAAAAAAATATTATCACTTTTGTAATTGAATTATTAATTGAGTTGGAGAAAGTTTGCGAATGTTTCATAACAGATTTTTGTTGAATTTAAATTAAGCACATTCTTTTTTTATTACTTTTACATCACTGCTATTAAAATAGTTGATCAGCTGATTATTTATAACCTACAAATGAACAGCTGTTTTCAAAGACGTATTATAACAAAGAAGAAGTGTAAAAATAAACTGTCAACACATGTGATATATTATTAGGTATGTAGGTTTTTATATACATACATACATACATATATATATATGTGTCTGTACGTAACTTTCGTGAAGTAAACGTTTTGAATTAATGGTTTTTCAGTATTATTTTAACTTATTTCAATTCTAGTTGTATTTTTATAGGAAGATAATAATGGAAGGTTATATGTCAGTATATTCTAATGTATGTAGGACGTAACCGGTGTTATGTTTGTATTTGTGCTCTCCTGTGATGGGTCAAAGGTTACCAAAGTTGGGTGTGGTTTCACATAACGTATATATAATATATAACACACAGTCCACAGTGTTCTGCTCTGCTAAATGTGTTCATACCGGTTAAAGAATTAGTTACATATAAATACATATTACATTAGTGATATTTCTGTATACATTCCGTATAATCACAATATTTTTAGAATTATTGTTTATATTAATTATTACTTTAAGTTATTTTTCAACATTTTCCTTTTTTATTTCTTCGTTATTTTAAAAAACTTCTATTTCATAGTGTTTAACCTTTCGCTGTCTGGTTGATTTTTTTATTTTATTTTTTATTTAAAGCAGATTACCTTTTTTAAATGTATGACTCATTTATTGCACAGCCTCCATAATTGGTACCACAATATTGTTTATCTCTTTACCAAAGGACAGCCATATACAATACTATCTATTAACCAAGTAAAGACTTTTAATCCATTCAAAATAGAATGACATTATTTTCTCGTATTGCTATAAGAAGGAATTTGATTTTCCAGAGATTTTCTATTGAAACAATGTGATGTTACCTAAACTAGGAAAATTTACATGTGAACATGTATGTCATAAACGCCTCAAATTCGAACATCTTACTATCATCATAATCCGTTCACATACTATCTGACACGAACGTTTCTTTCAAAAACTATCAACCTACATTATTTTTACTTCTCTCTTATTCCGAGTGAAAGAAAATAATTGCGATCCTGTCAAATTTCTGAAATTGAGTATTCACGTGTTAACACCGCATCCAACCACCAAGGTCTTGGTGTAGTGGTTATGAGCATGAACTTGTAACTGGAAGGTCCCCAGTTCAAGTACCGCGTATAACTGCTAAATTTTATATTCGTTTAAAAAATACTAATAGTAAAGTGAGCGCTTCCGGACCCCATCCACGACACCTAATTTGATAACTGTAAAATAGGCATTACTTTACTAATACTAGTCAATACAATTAAAAGCATAGTCAGTTTTGAAGAAGAGCTAATTAAAACTGAGAATTTCAGCAGTTTATTTATATTAATATTTGCAATAAAAACTAGCTGTTAATTTCATTTAAAGATTACTGCGAGATGACGTCATTTCTCCAACGTTTACTATGGCCAGCTAAAGTAAACAACTTTTCATTATTTAATTGCTAGTTTCTTCATCACAATTTCTTTTTTTGCAAAAAATCATATGTTATTCCAAATAATCACCTGATAAAATTAAAACTAATCATCAGCTGATCGTAAATTATATATTTCATATATAATCTCCCTACACTGTGAAGGTTATATTACTGTTATTATCATAATAATAATCATGATTCAACAATAAATTAAGTTATTTTATTTTTATCGCTAAGTAAAAGTCGCGGCGATGACAGCTGTTTCTTTAATAAAATTAATGAAAAAGAGCCGGTTAGGTAAATAAAATTATGCATTTAAGTTCATGTACTTTAATTGAACCATTTAGGTTAAAGTTATTCCAAATATTTCTACTGTTTGAAATTTTTATACTTTTGTTTGTAATATCTTCCTTAATAGTTAAAACTATTACAAAATTACATAGGACATAAATTATTGTAAATTTATTTCTATATAATTCGCACAGTTAGCTAGTTTTTTACTGTCTAGTTTGATGTTAAATAAAGTTATGAGAAACAATATATATTAGGAGCCCTCTCTCAAGCATTTTTGAATAAAATAATGAAATATCACTTAGCCCATACTGAAACTAAAGCTACGTCGCTACATGTAAACTAAGTCCTGTCAAGTACTGCGAATAATTATTGAGTAATAGTAATACAAACAGTCAGAAAAGCATCAAGGTAAACTATATATTAACTCAAATTACATTTTCCTGAACCTTCTTTGCCAGTTCACTCATTTATTCTTTTATCCTATGAACAGCCTGACGATTGGCGCTGCGCTCTTATATTTAATGATTTACATTTGTAAGTGATTTACATTATTTATTCTGTCACTAATTCTAAATTTATAAATAATTGCAGCAGAAAAGCACTTGCAGTTATTGTGGTCCGGGCAGCTAGGAGCGCAATTTCTGCTGGAGGCAGACACTTTACACATAATATATTGTTCAAAATTAGTGAAGTATGGCCGGAAATTAGCCAGAGGTTCTGGCCGAGCGACACTAATTATGATAATATATATTTCAACGGCCTATGAAACAACCAGGCACTTATACATAATAATGGCTTTATTAGTTAGTTGATTTTAAATTGATCTAAATTAAATCGATCCTATCTGGTATTTAAACTGCTTGAGTCTAAAAGTTGAATGTATGAACCGATCAATGTGTAATAAAAGCCACTGAAAGTTATCTATAAATACAGAGACTTGTTACTAGCTGCTGTATTCAGCAAAACTTCAAGTAATGTAGCTGATTTAAGTAAGAAAAAAGAAAGATTGAGAGAGAGTAACAACAAGTCAAAGGTCAAGCACTAAGATTGAAGACATACGGCTATAAGATGGATCTATAACCCTAGAGGAGCAATGGTGGCTTTCTCCCCCTGGAGAAAGAGAGAGGGCGATTGAACAGTTGTTGGTGGAACAGGGAGAGAGAAAGATTGCAATTGGCTACACTGGGCTGTAAAACCAATTTACATATATGTTAGAGCAGTAGACTGGCAGCAGATTAGTCTCCCAATCCCAACCCCTGCTCTATCTACATTCAACTCCCCGTGTTTCCCTTCAACAGAAGCTACAACACGTTCATTGGCTACTTGCCTTTCTAAATACCAATCACATTTTGATGTTGTCAAACTTCAAAATGTTTAATTTCTTTTTCTTTTCTATTTTTAGCACTTCCTGTTTCTTCAATGGCTTTTTTTAAGACATGCGCTGACATAGATCAAGTTTCTTCAGAATCCTGACTGAATTTTGTAAAAAAACTCTTGACAAACATTCTTCTCTTCCTTGTACCATCTCTAAATTCTCCCTTGTGTTTTTGCATAAAGTTATATTCGGATCCTCTGAAAAAAAGCTTTGGATATTTTAAGGATCTTGGAGGGATCCTTCTCAAGAATTACACAGGAGACAAAAATTGAAATTAAGTATGCAATGGTATGCATTTGACAGTAAACTTTGTTTATTTAACACAGACGTCATTTAAAACATATGTTTTTGGAAAAATTCAAGAGTGAATCAGGGAAATAGTGACTTTAGTCTCCAAACTGCTATTTCCATGTAATTTACGATTCTACCTCCCTTGCGTCATGTTAAGGAGAAATAAAGGTATTTTAAAAATTTTAAGTTTGAAGAAAATTGGTAAACCTGCGGCAGTGCGACTTTAAGAGGAGATATTTTTTTTCCGCATTTTCCCAAATTGGCTTGAATAATTTTCTTTAAGACTTAGTGTACTTATTAAACATTATGTAGCTCTATCCACTTAAGGTGGAGAAAAATCCAATTAGGGGGTTGGTTCTAGTTAAGCAAGGACTTCTAGGGAATACCATCGAAGTTTCTCCAATCAAAAATAATATTTAGGACTCATGGAATATGCTGCCAAAATCTTGGTTTGTTCATTGGATTATGTGATCGCAGTAAGAGAAAGTGATGTATTTCCCCAATAGATTTTTGGTAGGAATTTCATTAGAGTTATGCTAAACCTGCATACCTTCTGTGTGTTTAATTGCCTAAAAGAAAATTATAGTTCAGCTAAATGTACATGATTCTGTCATTGCAATTTGTTTGTAGGTGGATGTTTATAGGTAAGGCTAATGCCTTATCCTTCACGATAACCATAACATTACCACCCCCCTAATTGGATTTAACTAACAATGCCACAACTTTATTTGTAAGATATAAATCTTTGCAGTCATTTTCCAGAAAATCACGGCAAAACTGAAAAATGTTTTGCAACCCTGCGTGCGCCTAAGGAACTTTTTTAATACGTCCTTAAGCTGATATTCCAAAATCATCATTTAAAAATAATTTTTATTAACCATTTTTATTAGGTTTGATATATAAAAAAGTAATGGCATTTTATTGTTATAAGTGTCGACTATTTATTTCACGCTAATGTTCTCACCAAACTTTCTATTGCTGGTCCAAATTATTTTCTCATACATTTAGAAAATGATCCAATTTTGCTCTCCAATATCTAGCTCTAGTTATTAATTTTTAATCTTTAAAAAGAATGAATTTTTTTTATATTTGTAACTTGTTGATGATTTATTGATATTAATAAAATGGTAACGACTTTTTTTTTTATAAATTTATTTATTTCTTTTGCAAATGTATATAATATGCAACAAGCAAAAGTGATGAAAGTAATTCATGAACATATAGACATAACAAGATATACATACATATATGTCAAGACACTTGAGTGATATTACGAACGACGATCATCCAGTGATATCAGTCGCCATTATGGCAACTACCCTAGGAGTACGGCATTATACGTTAAGATGGTAGTGTGGGCACCGCCGCCGCTTTAGCCTATGATAAGGATTTGTGGGAAGTGTTCTGGTGGATATATTCTGGATAAAGAGGATTATGGTGATTGTTTAATTTGGAAGGGAATTTTGTATAGCGAGATTGGGACAGCTTTGAATAGAAAGGAGCATTAACTACAGTTCTTAGGATTTTAGATTGTAGGGTTGAAGTGGGGATTGTGGGTTTGAAATTGGATTGTTTAGCGCTGCCGTAGAGTTCTACGCCGTATGTCCAAATTTGGGCTACAAGAGCAGTGTATAGCGATAATCATGAGTGTTTTTTTTTTTTTAACAAAACAAAAAAATCTGGTGCAAAACACTCACACAACTTTCTCTTACTTCAGTTTTCAAAACTGAATGGACAAATTTTATAGTTAGTGTACCAAATTTAATGAAATTCGTCAAAAACTGAAAAACTATTCATTAAAAGCGCACTTCCGGTTAGTAATTTTCTTGAAACTCGGAATTATGGCCATCTATTTATTTGTAATTAATTTTTCATTAGGTGGTAGAATTGTATAATCAACTATGAAAGCACTTTAGAGAAAAACATAACCCCATCCTTCCCCCAAAAGCCCCCTTAAATGAAATTATCATGTGAAATGTTTCAAATAAAAGTTGTAGCTCTTTGTATGTATAGTACACATTTCTACTATACAGAAAATCGTTGCATCCGTTTTCGAGAAAATACCAGAAAAATGAAAAACACATTTCAGTAAAAACGCACTTTCGGTCATCCGATTTTTCAAATTCGAAATTTCAACAACATATTTAATTCTAATTAATATTATTTAGCTGACAGAATTGTATGGTACGCTGAAATAGCACTTTAGAGGAAAACCCAACCCCATCCCTCCCCAAAAACTGCCCTTAAATGAATTTTCCCGGAGAAAAAAATAAATTGAAAAATAAATTTAGATCACGCCTAACGGACAAAAACTTGTAAAAGATTATCTGTAGGTTTCTGTGTCCAATTAAACATCTGATTTTGAAAACGCTGACATCCAATGCATGTCGCGGAGGTTGTGCATATAATATATGATTTTTTTCTTACACTATCGGGCCTCGAGACACGATCCAACACTTTCTCTCTTATAGCAGCGAGCGTAAGCAAAAGAATCAAAATGATAGATGCTTGACTAACAAATCAGTAATTGCTGACTAAATCAGTGAATCAGACTGTAACTTGACTATATTTCTTTTCTTGTTTTTTTTTATTTTTAAAGAGGATCTTATGACCCTTTCGAAATAGTGCCCCTAGGTGAAACAACAACTCTATTCATTCATTCATGACCTGAACTCTGTTTGTAGATATGAAAATATATTAGTTGATATGTATATTTGCAAATAGAACGTATCCTTTGGTAAAGATCTTTTTTTTTTTTATTTTAACGAAGGAATAAGTTAAAAAAAAAAAAAAAAGAATTGCTAACGTAAGAAATAAGCCACTCCTTTAAAAAAGTAGTTATTCTTTCATCGTTTATAGTGAGTATAATGCTAGTTTTGCTTGTACAGTGACCAATGATCTCAATACCTGGCTGTACTAATAAAAGGTCGGATGATGCCGGTGGCGGAAATTCAATGAAGGAACAGAGAGAGGTTGAAAATGAAAGAGAGATGGCCAACGGATGGACACGGTGATTTGCCTACTGGTTGTACACCCACGTTTTATTTTATTTTTTTTATATTTCATCTTCCATCTCCTTCTTGTTCGCCTTAATTCTCGAATGAAGCATGATAGAAGTATTGAAGAATGTAATTGCGCACGCGCAGAACACGACCTAAGTACTCTATGTGTGTGTGTGTGTGAGTGTGTGTGAGTATATGTGTGTGCATTTGTAGCGCGTGTTGTCTTCGAGCTAATCTAAACTTCCTGAGTGTGTGTGTGTGTTGATGCTCTACATAGCTCTCTACAGCTGGTCTAAAAAAGAGAACTAGAAGTATAAGTAGTAGAGATAAAAGAGAGAGAGTGAGAGAGATATATATAGAATGGGAAGTGGGTGCAGGCTAGCCAACATACCACCTCTAGTGCTAGTTATATACCAATCCATTATTCATCAGGTGAAATCTACACACAACAACAACAACAACTTACTATATTGACTATTCCAAGAACAACAAGAAGAAAAAGAAGAAACTACAACTATAGTACATTTATATATGTAACCAAGTTTGTGAAATGAAATTGAAACCACAACTATAACCTTCCTCTATCACTTCCTAACTATCATAAGTTCGATTCCCATATTCAGAAAACTTTTTTCTTTTTTTTTGTTTTCATTAGCAACAAAGTGTATCTGCCTCATTAAAACTTTTACAAAACTATTCTTTCATTCATCTTAAACAATTGTTAATGCCAATGATAGATTGTAGATTTTTTTTTTGTAATTTCATTTTGAGACCGGTTTAAATTAATGCTAACTTGTACTTTCTTCTAAAATGGTCACCATAAAGAAATGCAAACTATTTCTCAGTTTTCTTTTAATTACAGAAAAAAAAATCGATAAAAAAGAACAACAATTAGTGTAGTGGGATGTCCAACTATAAATCTCCATCATTTTCGTTTCCATAGAGACTATATGTGACACACACTATCACGACTTTCTCTTACAGCTGTCAATACAAATTATCTATATATATGAAATGACAAATACTAATTTGTCCTATCTTTAAATATAAAAGTGGTGAGGGAACCTGTACCTAACCCCAGGCAGGTAGTATCATCAGTGATTGCTTCAAGGAAGAGAGCGTAATTAATATTGAACGAAACTCATACAACATTTCAAAATTTAACTATAAAAAAATTTCGCAAAACTATCGAAAGGCAATTATTATCAGATAAATTTTCAAATAAAAGTGATAGGTATATTGTAGATAAGTGTTCGGATTCCAAGTTTCAAGAAAATCGTTACAATTTCTTTTACAGAATATTTTCAAAAAAAACTTTTCTGTCAAAGTTTTGTATGTTCGGTTAACCGATTTTCTTTCAAGACTCCAACGATTTTCTTTAAACTTTCTATAAACATAAATGCCTATCACTTTTATTTGAAACATTTCCCCTGGAAAAATTTATTTTTTTTTTGAGAGAGAGACAGGGTACTGAGCGAACAGTAGCGTTTTAAATACGGTAGAATATATGGCGCTACCACCTACTAATATACATAAGAAGCATTGATAGAATACCAAATTTGAAAAAAAAAATCGGTTAACCGGAAGAGCGACTTTACAGAATAGTTTTTTGAGCTTTTTGCAATCTTTTGTAGGAGCATACTACCGGACGTGCTCCGGCGTTCCTTCTGCTAAGCATTTCCTGGGTTACGTGGGCTTGATCTCTAATCCCACTTCTCTGGCGGCTCTGGCAAGGCAAAGTAATGTATTTTTCCATGTCACTAAATGATTTTCCTATAAATATCCACGTCGTCTGTAGACGCCAAAATCTGGGCGGAATTTTGGAATTTCAGTTGAATGTTGGTTTCATATATCAGATATTCAAGAGGAAGTTAAAGCTTAGACATGAATATGAGCGCACCCTTCCTTCATGCTAATATCCTACCCATACAAATTTATTCCGAGGAAATGTTTATTGTATTCACTGGGATCTTCCATGAGAGAGAGAGAGAGAGAGAGAGAGAGAGAGAGAAACCATCAAGATTTCTTCAACTTCGGTTGTTATTCTTTCATCTTCAACCGTTGACGGAATTGTTAGGCGTGTACAGATCAAAGTTGCTATAAAGGCAAATCCACTGCCACCTAGAAGTTCTATTGTGGCTTCCCCTTGTTTTCAGCGTTTATAAACATATTTTAGCGTTTATAATCGTCTAATTGTGAACAATGAGTGTGAATGAGTGTGCGTGTATGTGTATATAGCGAGCTAAAGTTTACCTATTTAACTATTTATCTGCTTTGTTATAGATTTGCAATAAATATATCACAACATGTTGAAGTGTGAAGTTAGATAAATAATGGAGAAACACATGCATAGAAATTCTTACAATTCAAGAAAACTGCATAAGAGTTTTCTCATTTTTTTTTTTTGCACATTCGTTCGTATAATGCGTTTCACGAAAACGGAATTATCATCTTTTTTTTTACACTTATAAAATATTTTAAAAAAATAAAAAACTTTTATAACAGTGTGACGTCATTCATTATATTATCTTATAGATTTGATTTGTAATAGTAGTTGAGCTTTGCTTATCGATATAATATTTAGTTAGCTTTTTTTTATGTTAAGTGATAACCATTATATAACCGAAATGCTAATCAGTTTTTACATTTCTGTATTTGTATATATAAGATGAGTGATTGGTGTGTCAGTTCTGTAATGTTATACTTCCGTTATTTCTGACTACCGGAAATGAATTCCAATACTTGCGCGCTTTATCATTGATCAGAATTGGAAGATGAGCAATTTCCTGTAGAATGAGCTAGTTACTTAACTGTTGTTACTAATTGGCCTTAATACTTCTTCTTTAGAGGTTTTTTTTGCTTTCTTTCTTTTTAAAAACCAGCCGTTTTTTATTATCTATATCGAAGAATAAATTACTTAAACTTTAATCGATTTCAAGAGTTTAAATTAAATTTTTTGGTGGGGGGATAGGATTTATTCTTAATTTTATTCAATTATTCTGAGTAAAATATGGCCAGATGTTCTTCCATTTCCTAATGTTATGAATTAGGGCGGATGACTCGGCGAGAGAAGGTTCGAAGGATACCTTTATACGCCCCGAACCCTTCTGCGGGTTGTCCAGGTGCCTAATTCAAACTTCTATCTAGGGTTGGATAGAAGTACAGCATCTGCATTGGTAGGAGAGAACACCAAGGCAGAGGTAGGGAAAACTATTAAAAGACATTTGCCTAAATTTACTGGGGATCTATTGAGTCATAGCCGTAGGGATATAAGGCTAATAGTGAGTCTATTAACAGGGCATTGTAAGCTGAATAGGCACATGCACCACTTGTTACTTGCGGATAACGCGTTATGCCGATTCTGCCAGACTGAGGAGGAAACCCCGGCACATATCCTTTGTGAGTTTGCCGGCCTAGCGAGGACAAGGTTTCTTTAACTGGGGACAAATAATCTCGAAGCAATGGTGGAGCAGCTCTCATCTTTGGTAGGCCTGATTAGGAGGGCGAAACTGAGGCATGTGCTATAATTTTAGGGGATCCACAATAGACCACTAATTGTAGGGCGCAGTGTAATGAAGCTCGCCATCTCCGTTCGAATCTAGTGTAATGTTATGAATTTCACAATCCAATCTGAATTCTTAACAGTTTGTGAATCCCCTCTCTTCATCCTGCCGAACAATTGCACTTATCACTTGCAGCCTGTGGTTACTCCAACGTAACAATATGAACAACGCCCCCTAAATCTCATGTTTTACTCTCCAGATCATCCAGAGTTAGTTGATATTGATCACATCGATTTGGCTTATCCACAGTTCACGTCTAGTGTACTCTGCTAACTTATATCTTAGTCTAGAACAAGTCTTAGAGCTTCTTTTTCACTTTAGGTCAACGTTTAAGCCGCTCTGACCATTTTTTACGTGACAAACGATAAATTTATATTAACAGAAGACAAATCAGTTATCTAATATAAATTTATAACTTGTGAAGGCCTTTTGTTATAAAAGATATCATATACTTTCTCTTATTACTGTCAAAAATTTCCAAAATTAAGGGTGTCCAGTTTTTGAAATATAATTTTTATCGGAAATGCCTGTTTTGAAATTTTCATTCATTAACCAAAAATCTCATATCAGGCTTGAATGTTTCAATCAAAATTCCGTCAAGAATTGTAACATTAATGAAAGGTTTTTCACCGATTTTTTTTTTTGGTATTTCCCGTGAAATCAGTTCTAACAATTTTCTTTAAACTTTTCGCATATTTCCACAGAGAAAATTGATTCTTGTTTTTTTTTTTTCAGAAGGAGCAACGACAAACTTCCCTTTAAATGCTTCAGTAGAATTTATGTTTCTTGCATGTATATAATGCATTACACGTTCTGTAACGACCCTACTACAAACATTAGGAGTTGGCTTCAACTTCGAATGCAGTCTGTCATTGAATAAAAACCGTTCATCAGTCGTCCACAAAAGCCGATTTAACAGTGAATCACTAGATAAACTTTAAAAAGTAAAGCATCAATATTCACATCAATTTCAATCTTGTGGAAGAAGGACCAAGCTAGGCCACACTAGCTCACCACCATTAGAACAAGTAAGAGTTCCAGCTAGTCACATCATCACTCCACCTCTTTTCACTCTTCTTCCCCTTGCACAGTAAAGTACGTAAATACAAATAGTAAGTTCAGCGTAAGTTCGTGTAGCCTCATATTCACATTTCACCATTCTCAGCCGATTGTTACACAGCCATTTCCGGTATATATCTTTCATTTGTAAAATTGTCTAGGAAAAATTTATTTTATTGACGTCCTGGGATTCTCGGATTTTTTTTTCTCGACTTATTGTCACTCCTTATTGGCATTTGAGTGAAAGTCGTGCCGGAAATTTGTGGGCCTACAGTGTCTGATAGGCTACATCTTCAAGTAGCTTCTTTGTCGTAAGAACCAAGCACTTGGATCCCATCCATTATACAATATACAATGCAATAATACAACAGAATACATAACAAATCTGGGTAGAGCTACGCCTAAAATCGGTATCTTTATATCTAAAAGTCTCTTTGTAATCTAAAAATCTGCCTTTATGTTACGCCTCATTACTTTTTCTTAAAGTCTAATATATTTTTTTGTTAACAATAACATTGTTAACAAATTGTTGATCATGTTAGATCCACATTTAACGTATTATTGTTAACATATATTTAGAAAAATATAAAAAAAAAAAAATTACACATACGACGTGAACTTATGACGATCAACAACTGACATCACAATACTATATATAATATAATATATATATATTCAACATTTTCCTCACTTTCTCTCTCTCTCTCTTCCACCCTCATTTCTCATATTTACGAGCCTGTATATATATATATATAAACGGAAATAATAAAATGAAGTCTTTACTAAAATCTATCCTCCCCCCTTGTTTCCGAAAAAAACAAAAAATATTCTGCAGTGTAATAGACTCTTCTTCGCACTAATTCCCTTGTTCACTGTCATTTTTATATCCAGATTTATTGGATCGGTTTTTTTGTTTCATAATATTCTTTCAACTTGAAATAAGAACATATGTCTTTTGCACATAAAACAACCAATAATATTAACTTATTATCATTCGTATTTTATGGCTATATGCTAATTTGCAATTCTAAATTTATTCCGAAAAAATTTCATTTTTTTCACTGCTTTAATTTTTTTTTTAGATCTGCCAATATTCCTTCTTTCTTCATGCCTATAGTGAGAGAAAATTTTCTCGTAAGAATGGCTAATGGAAAATTTAAAAAAAAAGTAGATACATGTACTATTGATTCGTAAACAAACAAAAAAAAATCTGATGTGAAACACTCACACGAATTTCTTTTACACCAATTAATTAATAAAGTTTCTTTAAAATTGCAACGTTTACAATGTTAGACTAGCCATAACAAATTTTTTAGGAGTTAAACTTTTACCTCTGAGCGGACTTGTACCACACAAGCCCGCACCACGCGCCCCCTGTCAAAATCAACAAAAACATTTGCAGTTTAAATTTAAACCTAACTGACAGACCCCCCCCCAAAAAAACACTAATGTTTTATATACAAGTGACACATTTTTTATCTATGTCGTGTGCATTCCAAGTTTAAAGAAAATTGCAGCCATTTCGGAGAAAAAGTTCCAAAAAACTCAAAAACCTATTCTGTTTTTTTGGGGGGGGCGGTTTCTGTACTGCGACCATTGTTTGATCAATTGTCCCTCCCTCTGGTGCCGAAAATGATCTAGCTCAGCTACAGCACCCCCTCCAGGTTGAGCTCCCTAAGGAATCCCAAACTCCTGGAAGGTTTTAGGGTAGATATTTCTTCCTCCCCTATCTGGTAACGGCCCAGACTACTAAATCTTCTTTGAACGACGGCATCACACTCTGTGAGGAGATGTATCGGAGTTTCCTCCATCTCTCCACAGAATCTGCATGTGTGTGCCAAGCCAATCTGCATCTTCTAGGCCAAGCTTCCTCAGGTGTCCCCTGAGTCTGCGATGCCCCGTAAGGAATCCCGTAAGAATACGGATCCTATTCTTACTCAAACTGATGCAGGCTTTCGACTTTTCCTGGTTATAACCACCCAGACAGACCTTGGCCTGTCTCAGTCCCGGGAAGGTGTCCCAGAGACGAGCTCTTTTCGCCACCTCCTCCTGCTTGATTTCTTCTAAGAGTACTTGGACACTGACTCCACAAAAGTGCTCCGGCCCAATGAGAGGAGATACAGCGCCTTCTTTTGCCAGGGTGTCGGCTACTTCATTACCTGGCCACGCCGACATGTCCCGGCACCCAATATAGGGTGACTTATTTCTTCTGCCTAGGTCATTAAGCTTACCTATTCTGTAAAAAGATGCATTTTCGGTCAGCCGATTTTCATCAAATTTGGAATTCTATCAATGCTTCTAATTTATATTAATATTATAAAGATGGTAAAAACCATACATTATACTAAAGTAGTACTTCAGAGAAAAGCTTAACGCTACCTACCTACCCCCCAAAGTTAATTTTCCCAGGAAAATGTGTAATAAATATAAAAGGTATTTGTGGGTTTTGATTGTATACCAAGTTTAAAGAATATTGTTGGAGACATTTAGTAGAAAATCGGGAAAATATGTATTAATGCACAATTCAATAAAATCTGGACTTCCAGTTGAAGGATTTGCCCGAAACTTTCGTGTCAGATGCATTAGTATACACACACACACACACGTGAAGTAAAATAATTAATTAAAGCAATAATTTCCATTAACATAAAAGTTAATTAAAAATCGCACTAACCCGTTACTCAGAACTACGACCTAATCATGTTTTCTGTCTCTACCTCTTTTGAAAAAGTACGTCCATATTACCGTGCACATCAGGAGAGATTCCTTTTCTTTTTTTGTCTCTTCTATGGCATTTCAACATCCGAATCAGTTTCTCTCAGCTCAGAAACGTCTGCTATTTTTTCCTCCGTAAACGGGTAAATAATTTTAAATACAAATTGTAGAATGCAGATTTAAATAAGGAAAAATCGGTATTAATGAATTCTGATATGTTTACTTTCCTTACTCCTAGTACAGGCGATCATGTTTGTTCTATTGCTAAACTAGTTTATATATTGCAATACTATTTTTTTCTTTTTTAATGCATACAATAAATTAATATGCATTTTACACTGACTTTCACTTAATGCAGTTAATGCAAATTATAATTGATAAAACTTCTTATAACTTGGAAGTTTATTTCATGTTTTAGATGCCCCTTAACAATATACGTATTCATGACTGTTGGTGGTGTGACTACAGGTTTCCGGTGCAAGCGCTTTCATTTCCCAATTTGGAAAGTGTTTCTTGTTTATTAAGAAATTTATAATTCTTGGCTAAATGGAAGAATTTTTCTTACGCGCCTCCAAGCATTCATCTTACCATATTGAAAAACTATTGCATATATTCACCCAAAGCGTTATAGGGTTTTTTGAGGTGATACCTCTTTATGGATGTACTTTCTTCAGTATTCACTTCTTTAAACATCATTTATGCACTTATGTTTATCCATGAACAAGATGACGTGATTCTAGTCAGAAGGCTGGATGCTGCGATAAAGATACAATGTTTTACTAGATTATATCACAATACAGAATATCACGAATTCACTCAAAACTCAATACAGATGACATAATTATCAGTTTTGTTCGTCAAATTCATCAGATATAATCAAAATTAAAATAAAAAAACCAATATTAGTAATAATCAAAGATAAAAAACAAAAAAAAAAATCAATTATCCGTCCTTGTAGCGAGACTCAATAATAATCTAAGAGATCGGATAACCACATGTTAGAAGAAAGAAATAAAAAAAATAAAAAAATACACTTCCCTGCACACAGCAGGGAACCTATGTAACTACAATAATAAAAAAATAAATAAAAAAACCGAGGAAGAGTTACTAGTCTATACTTTAACTAGCCTCCTAGTTTGAAGTACGTAGTAAAGTGAAGATTCTAGTTTATGGAACGGACATACCCATGGCAATCCACCAAAGTCCAGACGGTAATTCTATTATTGGTATATTTGCCATTATCAATTATATAAAATTGTATATCATATATCTATGATATACTTCCTAGTTTTATTTTACTTACTTGTCTTCTAGAGAGAGAGAGAGATTGAGAGGGAGAGGGTTTAGGTTGCCAAGGTAACCAGATGAGAGATAAATTAGATATTGACCTTGTTATTTTTCCAATCATGTCATCATCATCATCATCATCATTATTATTATTATTTATTACTACATTTCTACAAAATATTATATCTAAATTTTTTTCTCGTAAAAACAATGCAATTCCATATATATATTTTGTTTTAATCAGTGGTTAGAGTCGTACCATTAATCTCCAAAAAATTAAAATAAAAACAGCGTTGCCATATTTCATTTAAACAAATTTAAAAGTTTAGTATTTGCGTGATATTTTGCTAAATTTATTAATAATATTAAAATAAAATTGTAGCTCTTGGATTAAACGTTCCAATCTCCATAGTCTACAATCCCTTCATTCCAAAAATCCTTCGCAAATTCTCTAAAACCCACTTTCACGTTGTCAATCTAACCATTCATAGGGGCCATGAAAAATTCTTTTTGTCAGTCTAGTTGCCTAAAGCCGATATATATATATATATATATAAAATTCAGTTCCATCAATTCCTGCAATCCCATTCTGGTTCCAATAACCCGCACTATTCCAGATAATCCTTCCAGGCGTTTAAAACGCCAATGGTCTTGTGACTCTCCGCAAAAAATGATGAAAATAATTAGCTCTGTGTTATTGGAAGTGTTAACGCTTCTCTTCGGAGTGCTCATGTGTGTGTGTGTGAGTGTATGTGTGTGTGTGTGTGTGTGTGTGTGTGCATGCTTAAGGGCAGTGTTATCATTGTTACTTATAGCGTAAAAATGCCGGAATAGCAATAAATAAAACATCAGAAAATATAATATAATTAGGTTTAACTTTAACCTAGTGTTCTACAACCTTTCTAGGGTTAACCTTCACCTTTTCAATGGACAACATTTTCTTGGAGGTTAGTTTATATGTATTACCTATTTTTACATCATTTTTTTTTTGTAAATAGTTTTAACTGTTTTAGAACAAAAATATAATATTTAATGCGAAATTTAAGTCCTTTGAAATCCTTTTTAGTCTTTTAAAGACTTAGTTTAGTTGCCACACGAGCGCAAAACTTGAACTCGAATATGTGTACAAGTGGCACACTCTACTTTCTTGTCAAATAAATAATTATATTTATTATTTATTATTGCTGGGATAAAATTTGAGGCAAACAATTGCTCTTCTAAATACTATATTATAGGATACATGGCAAGACACTTAACTACTAAAATAAAATAACATGAAAGAGACACCCAATAAAATAACAAACACAGCTCCAGCCAAACACGCAAACCAACACTACCATTAGTTCGATTTCGAAACACCCCAAATAATAGACAAAGTAAGAAACATATTCAAGCTGAAAATTCAAGTTGCCCTCTTTACATGCAAAATTAAATGTATCCAATATTTGCTGAAAATTTCTTTTTCGATCTCAGGGGCCGTCTACAAAACTCGATCGAATAGACTATAACAGCACTAAAAAAAAACTTTCGCAGCCAAAATTAAATCTAAAAAAGCACCAATGAGATTTTCGCCTGTTATCACATGTAACAATTATTTAGTTAGGTACAATAAAAAGAATTGAAAGAATAGAATAATAATAAAAACAGATAAAAGAAAATAAACTTTGAATTAAAAAAAAAACAGTTAACAGTGAAATGAATAGAAAGAACGTTCAGTGAACTGAAAAAGAGCTATATAATTGCCTTTCGATTTCATTTAGTCGATAGTAAAAGTGCTATAGCCATTGACGTAATTCTAAAACGTCACCACACAGCACTGCCTCCTCAATTCTCTAACAGTTTAGTTCCACCACTATTCCCCCCTGTACATTTCCCCCTCCATTTATAATTCTAACTGTCAACCGAGCTGTATTATCTGTCCAACCTTGAAACGGACACCACTTATTACAGTTATTATTATTAGTTACACTTCTTTTTTTTCTTTTTTTATCCTTCTTTATTATTATAAAGTGTCTGGGGGGAAAAATACGAGGTAAAAATAATAAAACATTATATTAGGTAAAACAGGAAATACTTAGCGTTCTATTGAACTTATATTTGCGTGTAGTACACGCGATCGTTAAAAACAATAAAAGCGCAACAAAAAAAACGAACATTTTTTTGCACTGTAACTTATGCAACTTTGATAACTTATGTACGTGCAGTGGAAATAGTTTCAATAAGAGAAAAAAATATTTGATAAATGATATTTTCTTTTGTCTCGACTATCATAATGATTTTTCATTTCTCTAAACACGAGCAGTGCAATCGTGTCAAAAGTTATGAACTTGAGTTTTCACAGGAAATATATGTTTTTTTTGAGGTTCTCCGAGTCCGAAAAAGTAACATTTTTGGAAAAAAATATGCCTCTGCAGATCTACGCTCAAACTTTATGTTCCATTAAGCTACTACTATGCGTTCCTAACGAAGATTTCGATCAAAGTCCTTATAATGTAATTATCGCAGCACTCTAAACACATAGTTGACAGAGAAAGTTTATATGAGTGCACCTATTTGGATTTAGCATATTCTCACAGAAAAACTCTAAATGTTTCTACACTTTTATAAAGTTCAAAGATTCCATGTATTGTACAAAACATAGCCACCGCTATGAAGCCCAATGCACCACAATGAAGTACAATGTTTACACGTTTAATTAGTAAGGAGTATTCGTGGGGTCAGAGTAGAAATTAAGAGAGTGACTGCTATTAGCCAGACGACTGACCGAAAAATAATTTGCTATGTTCCTACAAAACAGTTCTCCATGGATTAGGACTATGTTCAAGTAGACTTGCAAATTTGCCCTATATTTATATGAAAATCCACGGAGATAGGGTTGAAATTTGTCGCCAAATCCAGCATCTCCTAGATTTGTCAGATGCTTAGTTACAAATAATGATGGCTCTGTAGTTGGCAGTGATAAGAAGAGTAATACAGGAGCGTAGTGTGTGATATTTTTTTTTTTAATTAATTTAAGGCGCGTCAACATCAATGGTCCTTGACGCCCGGAGCCTTTTCAGTGCACTGCCGACCTCCGAACAGTGTTCTCTCGTTACAGACAACACTGTCCATCACCGGACAGTGAACTGTAGAGGCTCCTAGGAAGAAAAAATTCAAGGGCAGCACTGGACTCGAACCGTGGGAGTCCAGTACGCTAACCACTTAGGTATTCCCTTCCTTAACGCAGTCTGTGATAGTGATAAGATATGTATCATAATTACCAGCATACAGTGGATGTAGCCCTCCTGCTTCTGCACAGTTTCTTTAAGATCTCTTCTACGTTCCCTTGAAATCTTCCTCATAATCAGTTTTCTTCACTCTTTCTTTCACATTACAAACATATTAAAAAATATGCATTTTTTTTTTGGAGCGTAATAAAAAAAAAAAAGGTTTTATTTTTTTAATTCAAGAATGTTTATAATTTATTGCATTGCATAATAACTAATTTTTTGTTGTTTTTTGAAAAAACTCAGTAAAATTATGACAAACAAGCAAACCAAAACCGCAAATTTTTGTTTAGATTTTAACCCTATCCCCCCCCACCCAATACGATTTATACTTTTCCATTCATTTTATATATATATATATTTATAACTTTCACTAGAAATATGTTTCATGTTATATAGATATATAAAATATACATGATTGAACAGGTAATTTTTTTTTATTTAATGCTTTAAGTTGGTAATCGTCTTTCAATGGTTTAAAACAACGCTACTACTGATTTTGCCAGTAACTGTTTTAAATATACATAACGATGCAATAATTTCTGATCTTGTGGGTTTTTAATAATTTGATATCTTTTTTGGTTGTTAAACTGTTTCTTTTTTCTTTTATTCTTTTTCGTTATGTCACTGTTTTTTTTTGTTTTTTTTTTTTTTTTATAATTAAGGAAGTGAAGTCTGAACAAAATAATTATATCGGACATCTTATCTAATTATTTGATCTAATTATTACCTAATTATTTGACCAAAATATCTTCGAAAATATCTCAGTGGGCAGTGATTTGTTTTGACATTTTTTAATTGAAATTGTTACCATCCAATTAATAAATTTTTCCAAACTGTTTGCAACATCCTTTTTACTGTTTTTTCTTTTATTTATTTCTAGTTAGAAGAACATTACTATGATCAAAAATAACATTTCCCCATATGTGTAAGTGGTACTAGCCACTTCTTCAGGAATCATGACGTCCCTCGGGATATCCCAGTCTATAGCAACACGAACATCCACCACTTAACACACGCTAAGATGTAGATCTAATAATAACATTAATTAAAACAGATATTATTGAAACAATAGTTTAGTTTTTTACATTGCAATATCCATAAAAAAGATAGCAAATCTCTAGGCGATAGCAACAATGTTGTAATTGTTGCAATAACTTGGGAAAAAGAGAATAATAACAAAGATGAAATAAAAAGGCTATCAATATATAAGGGACAAATTAACAATTAGCGTGATATAAAACTTAAGAAAGGAACTGTAATATGATGTCACACCTTACACATAAAAGACAAGGCGCGCGCTCTATATTAGAACATTGGCAATAGTTGTGTACGTCTGAATATATAGGACTCTGTGTGTGTGTTTGTGTATTTTTATATGTTGCATTTATGAGTGTGTATATAACCTATAACCAATCGCAGAACTCTATCTTCTGTTTCTCTTCTCGTTTTTTTTTTTTCAGAGTTATATTGCTTATAAACTAACCCTATCTAGCGGATAGAACTGTTTCCACTAAATATTTAAAAACCGGTCAGTCTGGTCATTAGACAGATCCAATTACGCTTTTGTAATGCATATTTGTGTGTGTGTGTGTGTGTGTGTGTGTGCGTGTATATATGTGTTTTTTTACAGCAGGCTCGTGTGTATGTAATGCGAGGATACATCAGTAAAGAAGAAATAGATATATATATATATTACGCTCATACGGCAAAAGATTTCTCCTTCAGTATTACCAACTACATACATAAACACTAAAGTGACTAGTGGTTAAAAAGTTACATACAAACGGTACCATATTCTCTGTAAATAGTACTGGTATTTCTGTATAAATAAGACATTTTCCTAAGCTATTCTTTAACCATAAATTCTACTATCTGTATTTTATTTCTTTTTAATACAAACATCTTATTGGAGAAAATAACAAGAGAGTACCGTTATATTAAAACAGATAACTAGTATTTTTACTTTCTCGTACTCCTTTAAGAGAAACTATAACGATCGTGACAAATATCAGAATTAGGTTTTTTCTTGGAATACATGTTTTGTAAGTACATGTTTTCTTAAGTAAGAAAAAACAAATGTTTTCCTTGAATGGTCTAGATATGAATATGTGTGTATGAAATACATTTAGGAACCATTATTGCATTTGTCATGTATTATTCGTCTGAGGGGTGGGACCAAACCTTATGCTATCCAAACCCCACTGTGCCCATATGTAGCAAAGAAAAACAATAACAAACCGGGCAAAAAACAAAAGTCGGAACTCGGGTCTAACCCATCTAAGATTCATTGCAGTCCGAACAAATCGGACCATGACCTTAAAGAGAAATATCCTGTTCCGTCCGACCAAAGGTCCTGAATCTAATTTCCTCGCAACCCAAACAATCTGTCAGAAGATGGATGGATAGGTGTTTCTTCCTCTGTCTCACAAACCACAGTGCCCGGTAAGGATCCAACCAGAACCCTGGGAAAGATCAGTGAAAGACACAACAAGATCTCACTTTCAATTAGCATTTTAGAATGCCGCTGAGTTTATCCATAGGCATGAATGCTGTGAAACTATACATGGCTGGAAGATATGTGCCTAAAGACACACTAGCAGCACTCGACACCAATGATAGGGAGAGAGAGGCGCCTAATTTGGCATACCTATCCTCCTCCTCAATCCCAAAGGCATTGAAAGGAAAAAGAAAGCTCTTCCAGTATTATAGAACATTCTAGTAACAAAATAACTCACCTTCTTGAACGCAGCTTGGGTGTCCCAGAAGATACGCCTTTTCCGTTTGTCTATATAACCGCTCATGCAAAATACAACTAAGAATAGCATAAAGCACAGCCTGGAAAGCAGGGGTTCATTTACCAAGAGATGCGGCCAAATGTTCTCATGTCTCAAAATGGACATGTTTTAGGGTAAATGGAAGGTTATACTTTCCTCAAGAAAAGTTTTTCCATGTAATTTAGATTCTCACATTGATATAAAATGAAGACAAATACTTATTAAGAATTATAGGCTTAAAGAAAATTATTCAATTGTAACTATGTAAACTGCAATAAGAGAATGTCTGTGATTGGTTCACACCAGATTTTTTTTTGTACCCATAATCCTATCCAACATAATATCAAAATGTAAATAAATTATAAAATTTTATAGAATCAGGGATGGTTTCCTAATGCTACCAAGGATAGTTGCATCATGAGTTGGATGTGTACTGCCAAACTGAGGAAGATTGCATGATAGTGGGTTCGATTCTCCAGACTTGGCCTTGATTATGAAATAATTAGCATAAATAATCAATCCATGAATCTGTATGGGTGTTATTCATTAATTAACTGGGTAAAGCCAACTGAAGATAGTTAGATCTCCTGGAAGTGCAGCCAGTCATTTAATTTTTATTTTTAATATTCGTTGCAGAAACCATAAAATGATTCGGAAGAGATTTCGAGTGTTTTAGATTTGGCTTTCTGTCCCATGCGTATTGGACAATATTTAATTTATTATTTCGTAATTTTCTTTCAAAAAAAAAAAAAAAAAAAACATGAATTTTCTTTTAATTTTCATATATTTGAGTACCTAGACAATAATTTTCTTTATAGATTTTATGAATTATAATAAAATGAAAGACATCGCCAGTGCGACTTCATGAATGTTTTTTTTCATTTTGCCGCAATTTTTCTTAAACTGTTTCAAGAATATTTTTAAATATGTGGATGGTTCCGCAATGCTGGACTACCATCTGGGATTTTATCCGTCGTAGCATGCATATATTTCATGTTTCTGGCCGCTTGGGATTTACATCCATCGTCAGAGTAAGGTTGTCAATTTCGTATAGAGAGTTGACTTCCAGTAGCCTCACTAAATTTTGCGAGAAGCAGGTCAAAGAATAGAGGAATAGGGAATTAGAGAAGCACTGGAGGGACATGGAGAGTTGTCATCAGGCTAGAAGATTTTAAAAAAACTACATGACACTAGGAATTGAAGTATCTTCTTACCATGGGTAGAATAGGCAGGACGCCCAGGACTTTGTGTTAGACTTTGTGTTAGAAACGGTGTACCACTACTTAGGTCAGTGTCCCCGTTTCGCCAATACTAGGTCCCGCTTAGTTGGGAGGACAACACTCTCAAGGGGATGCTTGGTGTAGTTGGAGATTAAGGATATCTTAAGATATTGCTGTCAGACCGGTTGTTTGCTGGGAGAGCCTTCTTGAGAAGAAGTTCTTTTTTGTGGGGAGATAAGAAACATATTGACTTAAGTCCTTTGCGTTTTTGGACACCATTAATGATAATAATGAAGGCATACTAGCTACTAATAATTAGGCGTCACGTTTTATTAGGAATTTTCCAAAAAAAAATAAAATTGATTTTAGGAGCTTCTGAGGAAGCTGGGACATTATCACGTTATCCTCTTAAGTACAATTTCATCAAAGTGCGGATTCCTCTGCATGAATAATATTGAAGCCAATTAAATGTCGAGTAATAATTCGAAGTTTGCAAAACAAAAAAAATCGTCATTTAGAACTCTGTTAATTGCAGTAAGAGACCGTCATGTTAGTGCAATGTTATTATAATACGCGAAAGGACAGCAAAATAAATAAATTAAAAAAAAAAACAACCATTTGTCCCAGTTGCCGATCTAGCAGGCGCTGACATACAATATACTGTGAACGTACGTAATCCGATCTTGTTGGCCAGGTCCACCTGGTGATTAGATAATAACCCATGGCCCAGTTGTTGTCCTTGTTTACAACGTCACACAACGTTATATGTAAAAGTTGAATGGGAAAGTGTTTGCTATCCACCGACCTCCGTTTCCACCAAGAGACATCTTTATTATATATGTCTTTTGCGCTAACATCATAAAAATAATGATTGAACAACAGAAAACCAAAAATATAATTACATAATATTAAATCTTTTTTTTTTTTTAACTCGTTAGGTGTAACGTGTAAGAAACTAGGTTGTCTTAATTCTGGACACGCACTTTGAGCTAATTAAAAACATATAGTATATTGGTACGTACCGAAATATTAACTGCGAGATATTACATAATATAACTAGCTTTACACATTCATAATTGAACTTGAAACAAAATAATAATTACATTCAGGCTTACGATTGAATTGAAGGAATTTTAAGCTATTTCATAAATGTTGCACAGGTATGTGATCTGTTTATATTGCGCGAAGACGATCTAAAAAAAAATCTCTAATAGTGTTTAAGTTTTGTATATTTTATATGGTGGTCAACCCAAGTAGTTGCATATATCAACTTCTCCTTCAGAAATGCGATGTAAAATTGCGTGTGTTTATTTAAGTTAATGCAGCCTAATTCTTGAAGAAATAGCCACGCTTATATAACTTTCATATCTCTGGTAATCAAATTTTCTTAGCAATTTTTTTTTTTGGCTGCTAAAAATGGTATCAGAGTTCGCTTCTCTGCGTCCCATTACATTAGCTTGCCGAGATCACTACCAAAACAGTAGGCTGCAAGCAAGATTGGTAGGCTCTTGCTAAACTCATGATCCCGTGATAGAATTTGGAACCAAATAAACGCTCTTAAGATCTGTTTCATAGCTTTTCCTTTAAGAATGATCATAGAGCTGCTTCTCATGGCCCGTGAGCGCGGGTGAGGGAACGGGCCTCAACTTCTTGCCTAGGTATCTTTATATCTTTATAATTTCAATATAATATCGCACGTAATTATTCCGTAGGACTTCTTTTCCAACCAACATTTATCATTCACATACCTACACAAAAGTAGTTGACAGTCTTTACAGAGGTAGTTGATGTGTGCAGCTTACTTGGGTTTTCCTCATTTTCCCACTAATACACACTCAATCGCCTACTTTCTATGTACAAATTACTGAAATCGAAGAGAACCATCCAAAAGAGATCTGTTTTGAAAAGAGTTGTACTGATGCCCGGATAAGACATCTCAATCTGTAGTACCTCTTACGAATAAATCTCTGGTAAGAAATCGCAGATTCTTCGAAGTTTCTTAGAAGGATTATGCTCTTCTCCAACACTCAGCAGGTACCCAGGCTTTTCAACCTTTTCTTCTGGATGACAGCATTGCAGTCATCTAGAAGGTGTATCTTCTCCATCTTTCCACCTTATCTATAGATGCTATGGCAATCTAGGCCCAACTTTTTTAGGGTGGCATCTAATATAGGAAGTTATATGAGCGGTTTATCTAAAAAATGAATATCATTTGTTGTATCAAAAGTGGCAGTGGATTCTTGGGGAAAAAAGTCTCAAGGTTTTGATCGGAAGGAAACAACTTTATATAACTTTCTTGATAAATGTAGCAGCGAATTTCCGCCAAAACCGGATTCTCAAACTGTTCCTTAAAGGAAAAGATTTAAAAAAAAAGAATCACCACCCACCTTCTCGGAAAATACTACAGAACAGTTCAACCGCAGCATCATGGAGCCCGAATAGTTAATTAACACATATCTTATTTCCAATTACTATTACTATAATGTGTACGCATAATATGTCAATACTATCTACCTATATGGTACAATAAATAAGCGGAAATCACTGCCCCCCCCCCACACTCATACACATTTTGTAATAAAGAAAATTATAATTAAAAAAAAAATCTGGCTCACGCATGCTACATCACAAAAGATGGTTTGACGGAATTTAATTACAAAATCATAAATTTGTTTGTTATTATTTATTATTCCTTTGATTGCTGGTAAATAATTGTTTTCAATTTTATAATTTTTCATCATCCAGCATGATTTCCGTTCTGTTCGATATAATTTGCTAATCGATTTCTTATCGACGGCTATGTTAATTAGGTAAAAGGAGGTTAATATTGTTATTGCTACTGATCATTGAACTACGGCTAGCTGTTAATTTATATTCAGGGATTACTAATTAATGAACTAATTTCATATTCATTAGTAATTAAGAATACGCCAGTAGGTCATTATACGGATTTTTTATTTATAGATAAAATTGTTATTACAAAATAAACAATGGAGACAAAAAAAAGAAATCCTAGAAATTTTTGTATATATATAAACGTTGAAACAATAAGATTTTTCTGGCCTGCAGGAATTTAAAAATGATTGCTCCAAACAACTTTAGTAAAAAGTCGTTTACCAACCAATAAGTACGCTTCTTTCACTGCCAGTAAATTGACCAATAGCAGCAATTTTTAAATAAAAAATAAGAAATGTCTGGTGTGAAACATTCACACGACTTTTTCTTACTGCGAGTGATATAGTTATAATTGAACAGAATTTCTTGAAATTGATAAATTTTAATTAGATGTATAGTTGTCTTCAATTTTATATTACTGGGACAATCTACACTTAATAAAACGACTTTTTGAATTAAAAAAAGCAAAAAACAAACATAACCTCTCCACTGAATTTTCAAGGAAAGAGGTTTCAAATAAAAGTAATAGGTCTCTGCATATACACAAGTCTAGTGTAGAAAATTTAAGGAAATTCGTCATTGTTTTTTCTTCTTTTTTTTAAAAAAAATGAAGAAAATTGCAGAAAAGTGTTCAAAAATTTTGCATTTCCGGTGAACCGATTTTCTTCAAACTCGGAATTTTTTTTATAAAAGATATTTAATTCTTATTAATATTATTTAGATTAGAGAGTCGTGTAGTAAATTAAAATAGCGCTTTAGAGGAACATACAACCCCCACAAAATTAATTTAATAGGGGTTTCTTTGGGGGAGATGGGCGGTTAAGTTTTCTTTTAAAGTACCATTTCAATTAATTATACCTATCATCTGTATAATATATTAATCAACGAATATATTGCCAAAATTCCAAGTTTCGAAGAAAATCGATTGACCGGAAGTGAAACTTTACCTCTCAGTTTTGCCATTTTTTTTAAATATATTGCCAAAATTCTAAGTTTTGAAGAAAATCGATTGACCGGAAGTGAAACTTTAACCGCTCAGTTTTGCCATTTTTTTTTAATATATTGCCAAAATTCTAAGTTTTGAAGGAAATCGATTGACCGGAAGTGAAACCTTACCGCTCAGTTTTGCCATTTTTTTTTAATATATTGCCAAAATTCTAAGTTTTGAAGGAAATCGATTGACCGGAAGTGAAACCTTACCGCTCAGTTTTGCCATTTTTTTTTGTATGTGCGTCTTTCTCCATAAAGGCACCAACGGGTTTCACATTAAACTTTGCATGCTAAAGTTACGTAAAGCAAATTATCATTTTTGTTTAAGACAGTTTTCTGACTAAATTCATTTAAATCTGACTCAAAAAAACCTGAAGACCATAAAATATTTGTAAAAATTATACGTTTGCCAATTTAACTTTGTGTAAATGGCATTAAAAGCCTTATGAATGGTTGCCACCAGATTTTTTTTTTTTTGTTCAATTCATTTCTTTTTTTCCTTTATTTGTTCAATTATATTTATTGTTAAATATAACTTCATTTGAAAGGAACAACTGGTATTGAAGTAAGCTCTTTGCGATTACTAGTTGCGGCCATTTTGTAATAGAACTAATCAAGAAAATAGAATTGGAAATAAAATGAGTTTTCAATTAAACACACACTAGTTTCACTCACCTTGAAATTAACAACAACAAAAAACAAGTGTTTGTAAATAGTGAATTCATTGCATTGATTGTAAAAAAAGAGATTTCTACACAGAGCGTTGTTTTTGCTACCTTTTGGTTCAATGCAGCTTGTTCCCCTACTACTTTATTTATTTTTTTTAAACTATTATTTAAAAAATAACTTTCGCCTAATTGCTGGAGGCGTATCGATTTCATCATCATTGTTTGAATATCGATACAAAAGAACTCGAAGAGTTTTCGATAAAGAACTTTTAATTTTTCTAGAGTGACGTTTTATAAAGATACTTCTTTTTTTTTTTTTTATTAAGCGATTTTTTATGTTAGTAGATTATCTGAGCATGCGCACTCCCAGCTGAATAATAATGCCCTAATTATAGTTTCAAATTAATTAAAGTATGAAGCTGTGTGTGTGTTTTGTTAAAGAATAATTCATTCAGCCACAATATGATTGTTGTTTCCTTTTGTACTGTTGTCCCACAGAGCGAGCTACTGTATGTTGTTTTGTGTTGTACGTTGTTTTTATAAGATGTAACGTGTACCAAGAAACTTCTTTGCACGCTTCAATTGCCTCAAGGCAGATAAATCTCTCTGCTGCCAATAAAAAAAAAAATAAATAAATAATAAAGCACTCAAACTACTGACCTAATTTTTGTGCAACAATTCTAATACGTCATCTGAAAATAACAACAGCAACATACATAACAACAGTATCCATTTGGTTTAAATAATTAAACAACTATACCCGGACAGTAGAGAATTATTTGAGGACAATTGATGAGTCTCAATTCTAACCTTTAAAAGGATTACAATAGTTCCAACCTTTCTTTTATTTACTACACAATACTTTATTTGACTTCTGTCGATTGCTCCTCTCTCTCACTCGCTCACCCTCTTTCTTAAACACTGTCCATCATAGAAAAAGCAGTCCAAAGAAACTAATAAAAATAAAATAAATAATGAAGCAATTGAATCCTTGCCGGCGGCTATAAAAACAGCACTCACAGTGTCGCCTTGTTCATAACTCTTCACCACCATTTTTAATTCGTACTCGTCCTAGAAGTTGGCTACACTGTTCTATTGTCAAATCAGTTACTCCTAGGGGAGGCGCAAGTTTTCTCTCCCACAAAATATCACATTGTTTCCTTTATCCTGTTTTGTTTTTTTTACCCTTGCAGTAATCTAACAAAATTTCCTTGGACCACTTTTCCAACTTAATTTTTCTTTTTTTTTTGCTTTGTTTTCTTATTTCTAATTTGCCTAAATACGATAATTTAGTAACACAGAATTACTATGTTACACCGTAGTTTCTCCAAACTATTTCAAAACTAATCTTTTGTTTTATTTAATTTTGTCCCAAGCTGGTATTACACCAGTTTAATGTTTCTTGATCTTTACTTCAATTCAAAATAAGATAACATAAAATTATCTTTTAATTTCTTTGATGTCATTGATAATTTTATTAACATTGTCTTTATCTTCCCTCAATCCCCAAGATTTGCATAATCGAACATCTATTGCGAATGGCTTTCTTGCTGTATAATTTTCTGTCGTTCACTGCATTACTCTCACTACGACAAAGAACAATAAAGCAAAGAATATCGATACATTCAGCCTCATAAGCTGGCAACACTGTTATCATTTAAAAATTGATTTAAGAGACGCCGGAAGGTAGAAGAAGAAGGGAAAAACCCGTTTAACTTCTAAAAAGTCTGGGTATAAAGAGATGGAGAGCTCCGGCCCATCCGGGAGACCACTCCCACTGGAAGTGGTGTGGAGGCCAAGGTTCTCATACGAGAGACAAACTAATAATAATAATAATAATAATAATAATTAGGGAAATAGGGAAAGGATTAGCTAAATGGTTAGCACACTGGAATTCCACGCGGAGGCCCCTGGTTCAAGTCCAGCTGTGCTACCCTTATATTTTCTGTTCCTAGGAGCCTCTACATCTCACTGTCCGGTGATGCATAGTGTTGTTTGTAATAAAGAACGCTGCCGGAGGCCGTCAGTGCACTGAGAATGCTCTGGGCGCTAATGACCCATAGATGTTGACGCGCCTTAAATTAAAAAAAAAAACAAATAGTGAAAAAACGGTTTGTATTTCACACTAGTTTCTCCCCCCCCCCGAATCTGTCATTTATTTAGAAAGTATTAAATTGATTCTTTAATATTAATAACGCTGGCAAAAATTGCGTATTTGCGTTCAGTAAGATGACCGATATTAGTCGAAAGTGTAGGAAGATCGATAAACAAAAGGAAAAATTTTGACAGTTAAATAATGCAACAAATATTTGACCTAAATGAAATAAATAACATAAATTTAATACAAAATATTTTAAAGGTAATAAATTTTATTATGACGTCATTAAAAAAGGAAAGAAAAAGAAAAAAAGCAGCACAAATTGTTTTTAAGTTCAAGTCTATAAATTTCATACATTCCCAAGATTATGAAGAAGTTGGTGTAGTTACCAGGCAACCTTGCAAAAATCATCAAGAAAAAAACTCATCACCTGACACTAAACAAGAATGAAATAATAATATGTAAGTATGAGCCTGCGTTTGTACGTGTTTGTATGTTGCGTGATGTGTGTATGTGAGGAGTAAATTATATATAACCATATAGTACATATAAGAGAGAGGGACGGTGTGAGAGGAAGAAAGAGGACGATGTGAGCTACTAAGTTTGGATTTAACCAACTTACATTGCTCAAATTACTCACATTTATTTATATAGTAAGTAATGGTCCACCTTCTCCATTTATTGCATTCTGGAATCTTCTGATTGCGCAGATTAAAATAAAAAAAAAAAAATTATTGAAATTTATTTATATACAATAACCTTGTTATAAATATAAATGGCTCTTCTATATAAAGTAAATAAAGAGAAAGGTAGGAAAAAATAAATGAATAAGTGTTACTAATCATATGATCAATCATATGGTCAAATTAATCACATGTTCATGATGATATACAATGCTGCCTTGATTTTTTACTGCAATGTAACCTTGAAGATCTACTGTGCCTGTGGATGGAGCAGATACTATCGATATACTCGTAAAGCACACCTTTTCTAGACTGTTACTTTAAGATATTTCATGACCTGAACTGTTTTAGGGAATATACTAGATGCATCTTCACGCTTCTAAACTTTCCTCCCGATGATAGCGTCTGAAGATGTATTAAAGTATCCTTCCATCCCTCCATAGAATCTTCAAATAGGGGCGTAGCTAACTATTTTAAAACAGGAATACAGCAAAATAAAATTTTAGTTTGATGACCTTGAACTTTAGTTTTATATTTTTGTCTGATTATCGCAAGATTTTTTTTGTTGGGTTGTAATTTCCGAAATTGAGTATTAATCTAGCATTAACAGGTTTGTGATAATCTGAGTATGAACAAAATTTTTGAATATGTGGGGATTGAGTTCGTAATGCTGGATAATCTGTGGGATTTGTATCCGTCTTAGCCTGCTTATTTTTGTACGTCCTGACCGGTTTCAGAGTATTGTGTAGAGAATTGTCTTCAACTTTTACTTTCTGCCTTATATCACATTAATCGATTCAGAAACTTGGTCCGAAATTGTTCCAAAAACCGGTCAGCCGAATCTTACAAAAACAAGCATCGTACTATGACGAATTATTAAGTCCCAGATGAAAACATCTCTTCGATTGTGGTGTGAAATTTTTTTTGTAAATGTAAAGTAAACGTAAATAATGTGCGCATGTCGTGATGGTAACAACAATCTTAGTTATTTTTGAAGAAGCATACACTGCAAACTTTCCAGATTTCACGAGACAAAAGAAAACAATTCAGATAAAAGTCATGAGATTGTCCTCAAACAATGTATACGAGTATATATGGAAGATGTAGTAGCCAAGGACTCTTTGGTTTATTGTAAAAGATGATTTCTTTTCAACATGTTGAAGGTTTGTAATGGTCTATAATGAAATGTTAATGTACAATCAATTGATATGTCGCAATATACTCACATCACATATATTTCACATCCTTGTCCATTACTTTATTAATGTAGGTGGTAGTGGTGGGGGAGATTATATGTATAAGTGCACATTGATGAACAGCTGTTTTATTTATGTCTGCTGTTGTGTGATAATATAATTTCCAATTTTTGCTTAATTACGATCAGCTGATTTTCTGAAATGAAATTTTAATTGCCATAAAAGGCTTTAGATTAGAAATGGTGTAAAAAACGAGTCCCACTTTAAATTCATGGAAACAAAAATGCGACAGAATTCCAAAAACGGATTTCCTGAAAAGATGTTCCTTTTAAACCGTAAATTCTTCTGTCTCTCCATCTAGAGTTACGTTTTTTGTGTTCAGTTTCGCTAATAGAAATTTTTACTGGTAATATATTTTCCTAAATCATCCTGCTTCGAAAATAACTGGTCCGATTTAGTGAGTGGAAGCCCATTGCAGCAAATCAAGAAGTGAACGAAATCAGAAATAGTGATGTGTCTAAAATAATGGACGCAAAAAAAAAAAAGAATTGGTATGATAGAGCAGAAGAAACTGGCATGGAATTGGAAAATGAATGAGATCCAACAAGAATGTGCTAAAGCTGAATTATTTTGGAACTCATAACAAAGGGAAAAAGCAGAAAGATCTATAACCTCTGGAATGGTTAGTATAAAGTAATAGAAGGAACAATGATGGAGGTGCGTGGAAACATTTGGTTTTTAAATGGGAAATATTATTATTTTGGGAAAGAGAGAAAACCTAATTTTCCAAAACTTCGTCCATCTGAATTTTTATAATTTATGGTCTCCCAGGCTTTCATGGCAATATTCATGCAAAGCTTTTCTTCGGCTTGAGGACCATGTCCTTTATTTGATATATGAACTTTTTTTGTTCTGTATTGGTCTAAAAACCTTAATCTAAATAATTATCTTGAAGAAGCGTATTGCAAAATGGACGAAACATCGGTTCTCATCCCGAAGACTCTGGTATTTTTTTTTTTTAAATCTTATTGCTTTATTACAAAGTGACGCACTCTAACCGATTTTAAAAAAATTCTTTTTAAAGAGGTGATTTCATTAGGCGAGATTCTGTCAAATTGGTTTACTATAATACCTAGGCTTCTTCCTTTTGGCAATGGTAGAGTGACAGACTTTATTCAGGGATCATGGCATCTTTACCGGTATATCCCAGCACTAATCATTGTGAATAACACTTTCACTTGTATTTCCAACAAAGTTACATGTCTACACATAGAATGGAGATAGTTAATGTTGCAGAAGCGGCGTTCCTTTAATGGATAACTCTAGCTTATCCAGCTAGTAAACTGTCTCATTCTATCTGCATACTCCTACACACGGCTACGATGAACAGATACATACAGGAGCCGCAATAACCTTGATGTGGATTTGGATTTTGTCAGCAATTCCCCTCTACGCACCTACATCAAAACATTGGCAGCTAAAGAATTAAAACTTGGATCATTTCTACTGGAAAAGGATTGCTAGCTTGTAGTTGTTGCTGGTTATTTTTTATTTTCCAGATCAAACAAGTCTTTAAATTTTAAAAAGCTATTTTTACCTAGCTAGACTGCAGAACTATGTTAGGTCAATGACTCTCGATGTATAATAAATGAAGCAAGTTTTAAAAAGAAAAGAAATTAAATTACAAAAAAAAAAAGTTAATGACGCAGAAGGCTAACTGTAAATATCGGTAAATAAGTAAATAAGATGAAGGGATATCCCCCATAGGTGAAGACAGGTGTATTTACTCTTTGAATACCACTCTTGGGCAAGTTCTCTGCCATTTCAACACCACCTCCTCTTCTCAGCCGGTCTATCTTCCAACATGTGTGATAATTAGAACATCTTCTTCTGTACATCGCCTATGTGTATAAATAAATATATACTGCGTATGGACAGCGAGGAGAGGGTTAGTGACAGTGTGAGAGAAACAGAGATACAGTGGACTATTATATATATATATATATATCTACATATACTTCAGAAAATTTATTACACTAGTATTCCTACCTATTTTATTTCTTATATATATATATATATATATACCAAGGCCTTGCTCTCTGGAAGTTGAATCTACATGCTAAAAACTGTAGAAGAACTAACACAGAATGTCCGGTACGTCTATCTATCGCCTTAAAAAGACATTATAAGCTATCTTCTTCACCAATACTTCTTCTATATCCAAGATGTCTACTAACTTTGTCTTTTATACTTCTTCTTCTTCCTCATCATCATCTTCTTCTTCTGTTTCTAGTTTCAAAAGAACATGTTCTTTATTTTCACCTCTTCTATACAATTTCTTACTTGTTAAATTTTATTACACACATAATACACTAACAAACAAACAGCTGATTTTCTTTTTAATTGAATGCAGCTGTTTTAATTTGTTTTACTATTTGTTTGTCCGCGTGTACTGTTTAACTAATTATTTTTAATGCTCTTTTTGTTATAGAATTTTACTAATTTTTAACAGCTGAATTTTGCACCATGCCAGGTAGTATTTAAGCCCCATGTTGTATACAATGTATAATGAGGATTTACATTAATAAAGTGGATTTCTTAACTGTGCAGATTTGGTTAAAAGTCGTGCGGTTATCCCTCAAAACAGAATAGAGAAACGAGTAAGAGTGATCCTAAAATCAATCCATCATCGCCGTGACCCATGAGAATCTAATGCCAGGACTGTCTGAGCGGTGGTGCCTTATTGTTCATCACTGCGGACAATCCAACTAGATTTATACATGTCCTCGCAATGGCAGAGGATATGGGTGTGACTGTGTGAAGAAAATAGAAAATAGTCTGAAAAAAAAAACAAGAAAGAAATGTGGCGGTCCCGTCTTCGTTTTCTATCAAAATCAATGAAAAACGGTTATGAAATAGAATGTTTAAGAACTTGGTTAATACTTGTGTGTGCGAATGCCATGAGTTTTCCAACTTAAATAAAAAAATTGAAAATCCTAGCAAAATATAAGTTTTGAAAGTTCATTTAGAATTTTACCAAGTCGCCGCCTAACAAGAAAATTTTGAAAAAAGTCATTCAACTTAATGGATTTTTCAGTTTTTCAGAGCTACAACTTTGGTGTTGTACCAACCTGTTCCATTGTTCTTGGAACAAATTGTTTAGTAAATTCCAATTGTAAATACAAGTTTCTTAATAGAAATGTGAAAAATTGAAATTGACTTTTTATGACCATAATACAGCTTGTCTAAATTTTATAAATAACTAGATAAATAGCTGTTTATATAAAATTTATTGTAGGTCAGCATTTTAATGTAATTAAACTGGAGCAAAGGTCTTGCTCCAGTTTCCTGTATTTATTTCTTGTTTTGGCCGTTAGAATGGAGAATTGTAGAATAATTTTGGAATTTAGGCTAGGCTTTGGTATGTTAAATGATAATTTAATTAAATTAATTCCATAAAACAAATAGCGAATAACAAAGTAATAAACAAATTATTATTCAATAATAATAGGTTAGTTGTTATAGTCATAAAAAATTTATATATATTTACAAATCTCGTACAATACTTTAAGAAGTTAAATTTATAAAATTACATTTTGGGAAATAAGTGATTAATATATTGGCCAGAGAACAATTACGTATTTTTTTATTTTATTTAATTTTATACAATATAATTTAATTGTAATTGCTAAATTGAATTGAATATTTTTATGCAAGTGATCCATTTTTTTTTTTCTTAATTCAATTAACTAAATGTAATTACACTATATTTTTTTTATTTTAAATTTTGTTCGTACTTCTGTTAGATAGGTAGTAATTTTTAAAATTAATTTTTTTCTTCTACGCATTATTATAACTATAAACATATAATCAGCTGTTTTATTATTATTATTATTATTATTATTATTTAGTTACCCTTGGCTGTTTAGTTTTTTTTATTTTATCTTGCCAGCTGATATCCTGTGAATAATTTTTTTTTTTTTTCAAAAAATATGTGAATAAATATCACGTAGTATTTGAAAATAATTATGGAACCCCTTGTTAAACATGACCTCTTTTTGGAAACAATTGTTCCTTTGAGAATCGAAAAAAAAAAATATATTAAGCTCAACCCACTTTCATTTCTATGATGATTTATTTTCATTTAGTTTGATATTCCATTTTCTGAACCATTTTTCTAAGGGAAATGGATTTGTTAGGAGATTTCTATGTGCTATTACTGGGTATCGGTGAGAGGATAGAATTGCGGTGTCATCTGCATAGGTAAGGACAATAGTTTCTGGATGGGTTGGGATATCTGCTGTGTTTCTAACGTAGGGTTATCCGGAAAAGGGTACTAGACTTTTTAAAAATATACAAAAATGCGTATATTTTAATGAAACTTATATGGATTACATTATTTTTCCACATATCATAAATCACCATTTACTTCGATACATTTCGTCAACCGTGGGACAGTTTTTCATAACTGTGTCATAGAGGTCTGCCGCCACGGCTTTTAGCCAGCTCTCCAATTCTATTTTCACCTCGTCATCATCGGTAAAGTGTTTTCCACTCAGATGTTCCTTCAATTTAGTGAAGAGATGATAGTCACTGGGTGCGAGATCGGACCCAACCAAATGAGGTCAGCAACTATTGTGTTGCACGAGCGGACGAGGATTGTCATGAAAAAGACAATCAAGTCTCCCTTCGTCAGCATCCCATGGCGTTTATTTTGTATGGCTGTGCGAAGTTTCTTGTGAGGATCTCACAATATCTTGCAAGGTTGATTGTTTCACCTTTCTGCAAAAAATTCGCCCAATTGCAAAACCCCTTTTCTGTCCCAGAAAACTGTTGCCATGACTTTTTGAGTTGGTTTCAGAGTTTTGAAATTTTTTGCTGAAGGAGAATGTGGGATGGGAGCCACTGCACTGATTTTAGATTGCTTTGTAGGGTATGGTGGTAAACCCAAGTTTTTAATCTTCCGTCACTATAGAGTCGAGAAAAGTCTTGCCATCAGTATCGGAAACGCTCAAGAAACTCTCGCCGTGGCTCTAAATTTATTGATTTTTGGTCCCCCAAGTAAGCATCTTCGGCACCCTTCACGCACACAACTTACGTTATCCCAATCGATCACTCACGATTCAATTTTGTGCACCCAGCTACCACAAATGGCTGTTCACTTCTCTTTTTCATTGTAAACTTCCATCCTTTTAAAATTGAACTTTCGTACCCATTTTGTCCACTATATAACGTCGTACCCATAGGCGTTGACATAACGTCCTCCCCATAAAATTAAACATTTCGCGATGAATCGCGGCGGGATCATGCCCTTGGCATTCAGATAGCAAAGTTCAGTGGGAAACGGAATAAAGACGCTCATGTTTAACCTTAAGCACAATGAGGGTTGGGATGCTACTGACGTCCAGCACTGCTCGTTCGCTTCAGCTGGATTTTTGCTTCACAGCAGTGGTACCAACTTTGAAAAAAACATTTCACTGCGAGAGCTACGCACCTTGTACTCTTACTTTCCGGAAAAACTTCTTATATTAATATTATATAGGAGGCAGAACCATGCATTATATTCAACTGGTATTTTAGATAAATGTTTAGCGCTACTATTCTCCCAGAACCTCATAAAAAAATCAATTGTTTCAAATAAAAGTGTTTAGATATTTATGTGTGTAGATAGTATACGATGTTTGATGAAAAACACTATTCAATAAAGTCGTACTTCCGGTTAATCGATTTTTCCGGAAAGATTCGTGTTATATGCGGTGTTAGTGGCTAAATGGAAACCAAGTTTTAGCTTTCTGAGACTAGTAACTTTTAATTTTCTTTTTTATGTGTCTGCGATGTAACAAAAGTGTAAGTTTAAACATTCTTTCTCCACATCTTCACGACTTTCTATATATTAAAGCTTTGATAAAGACAGAAAACTCTGTCGAAACGTTGGCATAATTGAATGTTTCTTTTTTTGACCGATCCTCACCAAATTTCTTCATAACATAATTCATCAACGGTCAACAAATTCTTTTATATATTAAGCTCTCTTTATATCCTTCTAGCCATTAATCTCCGGAATGTATGTACGAGTATATTTGGCAAAATATGTAGTTCAGTGGAAATCTAATTTTACAAATCTGTGACGATTATTTTACTTTCACTTGGGGTGTAAAAAAAAAAAAAAAGTAAGAATGAAAGGGGCAAAAAGGAGAGAAAACAGATACACAATCATACAAATATAAGATAGAGAAAGAAGTCAATAGGCAGAGTAATGCTAGTTTTATAGTAATGGTATACTAGTTACAATCTATTACAGGTTGATTACAATTTTCTAGTTAAACTTCTTTTTAAGATTTGTAAAGAATAAAAGGGAAAAAAAAATAAATAAATAAACAACACAACAGCTACCACCGTCTTTTTAATGATGTACTAGTAATGTTTATAATTACTAATTAACTTTATAGAGCTTGTTCCTTTCCCATCTTAACTAACTACACCTTTATCTTATATTAATTGTTCACTTGTTAACTGTTTCGTGTGTGTGTGTGTGTGTGTG
This sequence comes from Triatoma infestans, assembly GCA_011037195.1. Classification (NCBI taxonomy): domain Eukaryota; kingdom Metazoa; phylum Arthropoda; class Insecta; order Hemiptera; family Reduviidae; genus Triatoma; species Triatoma infestans. Next base: position 120,859 of record JAAEAF010001234.1, on the reverse strand, counting down.
TGTGTGTGTGTATGTACCTCTCTTTGTTTATACATATATATATGTTGTTATTGTAGAGACATGAAATCATCAACATTGAAGCGCAATACACTCTTAAATACGATCAATCAGAACTCTCGGCAATTGCAAGTATCAAGACATGTCCTATTTTAGTTGATTTCTTCTCTCTTTATCACTCTCTCTCTATTTCTTTATTCTTCTCGATTTTTGTTCGTCTTTCTCTCTCACACATCTAGCGTTCCCATTCTTCTATTATAAAACTCCTCCCATGTTTAGCCCTCCAACAGTTGGTATGTATTCGGTTTATTTATTTATTTTTTTTTTGATGATGCAATTCAATTTGTGCAATTCCTCTTCTTTTTTTCTTTCTGTTTCTTTATCTGTGGGTGTGTGTGCGCGTTTGTGAGCGCGTGTGTGCGTGCTGACTGCTGATTTGTCTCTTCTTTATTTGCGGCTTTCGTTTATCATGTATTTCATCACTAAATGAGTTGGTTAAGTGTTGCTAAATTTATGCAAAATAATAAATTTTAAATTCAAAATTTTTACATTGCTATTCGGTAGGTTTTTTTAATTTATTCGCGCTATTTGAAAATTTTCCTAAATCGCTATTACTCGGTAAAACTCGGAATTTAAGTATTTATTAGATCTCATTTCATTGTAACAATGAGAAGTAAACTGAGAGAGAGAGTGTGTGTAAGATAGGGTGAGAGAGCAATATTAATGTTTCATAATTGGTGATGAAAATATAGTTGGAACAATATTATTAATGTAGATGACTCTCACGGGAAATATTTAAGCAATAAAATGAAAAGTGATTTTCAAGTTTTAATGGTTAATAAAAAAAAAATCTCCTCAATGGTGTATGTTGCTCAATTTGTATGTTTAATGTGTGAAAAGTTTTATTTTTCCATTGGTATTGCAGAAAAAAAAATATATGTATATAGGTTTAGTAAACAAATAATATTCATTAACTGTGGAAATTAATAAAGAAATCATATTATAATAACATGACATATACGAGTATGTATAAAACTAACTAAATTAGTTGACAGATCTTAATAAAAATAATAGAATGTGTGAAGTGCATTGTTAGTGCAACATATTCACATACAGTGAACGCTTTATTGCAACTAGTTATCAACATTTCAGCTGTTTAATTCTTTTCGTAATATAACTTTTACTAAAGGAGTAATCCGATTTATTTAGGCGCATAGAATATAAATTTTAATAAATTTAGCCTATGTAATGGGAATGAAGTCAGCAAATTTACCACAAAAAAGCTGGACTCGAATAGTTTCAACAACAACCGCAGCAAGCTTTACCAACGTGTTGTTGTGGTGGTTGGTTCCGCAGAGCTGGAAAGCATCAGAGACATTTTCCGTGGTAGCTGCTTCATTTGTGGTCACGACCGGTTTCGGGCGTTCGCCCCATCTTCAGGATGCGTTTTCAGACAGTGTGGCAACCCAGACTTGCACAGAGCAAACGTGTTTTCATACTGTCTGGAAAAACGCACCTGAAGATGGCGAACGCCCGAAACCGATCGATGACCACAAATAAAGCCGGCTACCACGGAAAATGTCTCTGATGTTTACCAACATGCCTTCAAGCGCACTTCAACTATGCATTATATCCTCTATCACGCCCACTGCGATGTATTGGCGGAATGAGCTTTAACATGAACAGCAAATATTCAATAAGCTGGCTGCCTCTAGCCTGTCACCAAAAGCTAGGAGAAATGAGAACAAAAAGCCGGTCATCCGCCGGCTTAAGAAGAAATCGTCATGTCAACTTCAATTGAAGGGTTCACTAAGTTAGTCACACCAGCTAATCCACCGTTAGTACAAGCAAGAGTACTAAACTAGGCACATCACCCATGCTACCCCATTTCTAATGTTCATCATCACGCTGTCAACAATCACCACACTACGCTCGGTCACTCTACCCTACACAGACACTTTTTCATTTTATTAAATAAAATCGTAAAATATAAATTGTGGGCTAAAGTGTCAGTTTGATTGTTCATCAACTTCATCATTCATCAAACATCAACCATTATACCTATTTCATATTTTGGTCGTGGATTGCGTTTCAGGTATACCAACAACATCCGAGGAAAATTTGCCATTTCGCAGTAAATGGAAGTCGTATGAATGTTTCACACTATTTTTATTTTTTATAAATAGATTTAAAATGATTAAGAATTCGTCTATTCGAAATTTGAATCCAGTCTCATAAAGATTTGGTAAATTATCCACGATCTGTTAAAAAAATAAAATAAAAAAAAAACGAAAAAAAAAACATTCAATTAAAATCTGAATATTTAATTCTGAGAAGTGTTGGACAAAAAAAAAAAATAAAATAAAAATCGAATGACTTTGTGCCATGGTTGTGTGCACACGACCTTCAGAGTGAAATTTCACACTCCTACAGCTCTAACGGGATCAACAACTGTTCTCTAATGTAATTTTTTTATTTTTTAATTTTTATCTTTATTATTATATCAATTTCATTGTTTAATTTATTAGCATCTGTTACGATTGTAAGAGAAAATATTGCGATCGTGACAAATTTTCTAAATTGAGTTTTTCACCGGAAATTCATACGTGTTTTTTGAGGTCTTCCCTGAGTGCGAAAAAATAATAATATATGATCTGTTTTTGTGTATGTGTCTGTGTGTGTGGTGTGTAAACAAAATCACGAAAAATCACAGGAAGTTCAAACGAATTTCAATCACATTCTATCCAACCGGAAGTGAATGTTTGTTTTTTTTTATTCAGTTATTTGCGTTTATCTTAAAAATATCTTAAAAAGATTTTCTTTAAACTTGACATGTAAATTATTAAACCGATTAAAATCTATCACGTTTATATGAAACTTGTTTTCCGGAAAGAAAAATGATTTTAGGATGGGCCTGTGAAAATTTGTGGGCTATAGAAACTTATGCCTTAAAAATCAAACAATTATAATCCACACCACCGAAGGTATTATATTTATATGTATAATACAAATTCCAAGTTTTAAGAAAATTATTGTATTAAGAGAAAGTCATGTGAGTGTTTCACGACTAGGGAGAATGTCTTGTTGACTAGAAGAGAAAGTAGCCTGTGCTCTGGGAAATCGCAGAAATTTCAAACTTGATATTTCACTTTCATTTCCACCACAATACCTGACGTCATTCAAGTTTTGATGAAAATCGTTCAACCGGGAAGTACCACTAAACCAAGTGGAATTTTCAATTTTTTGTTTGTTTGCGACTTTCTCGAAAAACAGCTCCTACGATTTTTCGTTAATCTTGGATATATTTACTACACATATAAAGTGCGGTAACTTTTATTTAAAACATTTCTTCGGGAAAATTCATTTAAGACCGTTTTTTTTTTTTTTGTGAGAGTGGTAGGGATTATGCTTTCATTAAATTCTGTGTTTGAAGAAAATTGGTTGACCCGGAAGTGCGTTTTTAAGGATCAATTTTTTTCTCCATAAAAAAACCACCGAAGGGTTTCATTAAACTTGTAATTCTAAGTATTCATATAAACGATCTATCTTGAACGACTTTTATTTGGAACTTTTTCCGGTAAAATTCATTTAGGGAGGTTTTGAGAGTGGTGGAGGTTACAATTACCTTAAAAAAAAGGTCGTTATATTGTTTAGTTTCTTCCATTCATGTAAATTGAAGACAACACTAAACTTCAATAAAACTATGTAAATTGCATTAAAGAAAAGTATGAGTGTTTCATAACAGATTTATATTTTTTATTTTTTTATTTACTATTACACTATATAATAATTTTTTTTTTTCTTTTTCATTTAATGTCCTAAATTCCCCCATTAAATTCGAGAATAGAACTAATTAAGTAAAAGTAAAAATCCACTTTAATTGGAGACGCGCCATTAAAATGATAAAAAATTTTTATGCCTTTTGTTTTATACAAATACTATAAAATAATTATTCAAAATTAAATTTAAAACAACGTATCCATATTCTAATGTTTTTTATTGCTCTTAAAATTCATAAACTTAATAGTAAAATATTTATGGTTTCTTTTTTTTTTCAATTTAACTTTATTTCAATACAATAAAAACAAATACATAAATGGTAATAATGTAAGTAGTTTTTTTTTAAACTGTCATAAAAAATTTGTAATAAATTTTTACTTTTTATTTAATGTAACATTAATACAATTTGATATTTTTTTATTTTTATTATTCTTATGTAGTATTATAATTTAGTTATTTAAAGGGTAGTTTTATTACACTAGATATCTACTAATCTGAAGCCATTTTTTTGTGTTAAAATTTCTGTAAATTTTCATGTTGAAATTGTATTAATTGCAGAGGCCGTGTGAATGTTTCACACCATAAAGTACAAATACAAAATCTTCAATTTCTGCTTCCTTGAAAAATGATTAACAAAATCAGGTGGTAAAAATAAATAATCCGCTGTTCTCTTTTTTTTTTTTTGGTAATTTTTTGTTAACAAAACCCAGAAAAATTAGCAGAACTTTTTATGCCCCTGTAGGTGTGCAGTATAGAATAGATCTGTTCCCGCCTAGGATGTCGTAAAAGGTGACTAAAGAGCGACTACGCTCCACGTGGCATCTTGCCTAAACTTAGAATTAGAAGTAGAATGATGCAGGGGGAACTCAAACCCAGGCACTGCAACCTCCCATTGAGGCATATTGTGCCAACCTCTCAAAACCTAGTAGAGGAAGCGCCCCCTCTTCATGAGGTCCAGAACCTTCCCCACCAGTCCTTCTTCGAATACAATTTCCTCCAGTCTCAACGTGCCGAAGATCTCGTACCGCAATCTGCCGGTTGCAACGCAATCAAACAGCAGGTGAGAGGCCTTCTCCTCCTCCTCCTCCTGACACAATCTGCACAAGGGCTCTAAATCCACTAATTCCACCTTGTGCAGATGTTTCTTGAACCTACCATGCCCAGTAAACAGGCCCGTTATCAGAGAAATCTGATACCTGCTTAGACCCAGGGTGTCTCTGGTTCTTCTTCTACACAGCTCTGGCATGACCATTTTGCCGTGGTTTGCCCCAGTACTTGGCCGCCAGTGACGATTATGCTCTCTCCGAGTCCATTCTCTCAGAGACGACCTCGCCATGCTTTTGGCTATTCCCAGAACAGTTTCCGGCCCACAGAAGGGAGTATTCGCTCCCTCCCTGGCCAGTTAGTCGGCTATTTCGTTGCTTTTAATCCCCTTATGCCCCGCCACCCATACTACTTTGTTGTGCCGGGATAATACCTCCAGGGAGTCTCTAGACTCCCTGACCAGGGAACGTCTACACTTATCAATACCTAATATCTTTGATGGACCCACAAATTTCTCACTAGGGGGTTATTTCTACTAGGAGATTTTCCGTGGAGTTTTAAAACATCCTAAGAGAGAGAAGAAACTCATTATTACGTCACCCCACTTCGCTGCATGCACGCACAATATGTTTTGATCTTCAACTTTGGGTTGGCGGTGTTAAAAAAAGTTCCTTACCCTCTTTTATTCTCTCTCTAACCATTTCATTATATCTGTAATCGAGGAGGCGAAGATGGACTGGTTGGAATCTACAAGTACATGGACCTGAATTGCTTTTGAGGCCACGATAAGTGACTCATAAGATTAAAACACCCCGCATTCAAATTACAAAAAGTTTGCGGTGGCTCCACTACAAAAACATTGAGGTACTGCAGATTACTCTTGGAAGGTGCGATTCATTGAAACTCTTCTAGGAGGGCTAGGAGGAAAGTGAGCTTAGGAGGAGCCTGATGGAACGGATCTGCCTTCTTAACAATCATTAATACAAAATGGACTTGTTGTAAAGATAGATGTTGAGGTTCGGTCATAAAGAAAACTCTTTTTAAATCTTTACCGACGTTTAGGCAAATTTATTTCCTTCTTCAGGGTAAGCATTTCTTGTTAGAATTTCTTAAAAGTATAGTGTTTTATTTCTTAATTTACCGAAATTTGCCGAAACGTCGGTAAAAATTTAGAAAGGATCTTCTTTATGACCGAACCTCAACATCTATCTTTACCTTAACATCTATCAAAGTTATCTCTCCAATATCAAGCAAATCTTGACTGCACGTGCGTGTGTAGAAAGGATATTTTGTCTCTTTCTTTTCCTAGGCTAGGCTCATCTGATGGATTTACAATTTTCTTTGAATTCCTTGCTCCCAAAGAATTCAAGTGATCGGAGCATCAACCACATCGTGAGCACATCACAACAATCTCCCCAAAGAGAGAAAACCTATCAATTTCCTACCCCGCAGCCTTCCCTGCGGTTTGGTCTTCGATTGTGGTATGGAGGGGTTTATCTTAGTTACTTCCTTATCTTTTATCTTCTTCCTAGCCCTGTTTTTTCAAGTTTGTATTTAGGGTAACACATTGAGATCTTGTGGGCTACGTGCGTCTTCCAACCTTTCGAGGCCAAGCTCTAACATACGTAGCATAGAATGAAATCGAAGAACATTTAAATAAGCAAGCGTTTTTGAAACAGAATGCTCTTTTTAAAAGCTCTTCTAAATTAACAATCACTTATCTTACGATATTTTACGATAGCAAACATTTTATTTTTTCCAATAAAAAAATGTTTATCTTACTCTGACTAGGTTCGAACTTCATTTATGTTTACTGCCTCACCTGAAACAGAAAATATATGTTGGATTAATTGTTAATATATAAACTATTAATGGTGGGAAATTGGATAAAGCCTAAGAAGCAGTGAGCCTAATTTTATTATTTCTAAAATTAACTAGAACTGAATTTGTAAAAATTCGCAGGTAGAGAAAGTCTGAGTGAGTGTTTCACATCAGATTTTTAATTTTATTTGTAAGCATATTTGATTTAGTTAGGGGGGTTAATAAAAATATTATTTAAAATTGAAATTGATTTTTAACATAATTTAATTTTATAGCTTATATTGTTTATAAATGCATTAGAATAAAATAATAATTTTATGTAAATAGATCATCTGATTATTGGGTCAAAACTTATACAGTGATGTATATGTATTAGTTACCTAATAATGAGCTGAAATTATCGTATGTTTAAGGGAAATTTACAATTCTTCTATAGTTTTTATATTGTTCTCTTGACTAGTGGGCAAATAATAATAAAAATAAAATTACCTATTTAACATACAATTACTCTTTCCTTTTTTTTTAGAATATTGTTTTCTGAAAGCAAAGAAGGTAATTTATTCTTCAATAAATTATTTTAGGCCCCCCTCAATGGGCGTATAGAGGTAATTTATTGGTTGGTTAAAAGATTTTTTTTTTTGTTCTGTTTATTTATTATCTTTGTTAGAAAAAAATCACTTGTCTTCTGAATTGTTACAGAATTATGTAAGTTTACTGAATTTGGAAAAACCTTGAAATAAGGAATAAGTAGATGTGGTAAGTAAAGTTTTAGTCTAGAAATAGATTTTTACTAAGTTAGACTTTGTGATTAATCAATATGATTACTTTTTTGGCATCGTTTATGGACTTGTTCATAATTAGGTTATTCCTCGCCGAGCATCTTGTGATGGACTAAGTATTTCTTCAGAATTTTTGACGCCTCTGAGATAATTCTATTATATTATTTACATTACTAATACATTATTATGAATACTTTGTACAGTAAATCGTAGTAAGGACCTAAGTAGATATCTAGTATGTACCTGTAGGAGGTAGTAGAGCATTCAAGTTCTTTAGGCGTCAAGATAATGCTACAGTTATCGTTAGCTCAATAAGAGGAACACACTCTCCACTACTTCACATTAAACCTAAAATTTGCAGAAGTTAAGGTCTTAGGTTAAATTTTGCTAAAGTACTTGTGTAAAGATAACCACACTTGCTATACCACAAACTATCAACTATTTGGATTTCTACATTTCTTCAAGACTTGTCTATACAAAATATACAGTTCGATAGACCCAAAAGGAAGCCACAATAGTTCTAGATTGCAATGTATTTGACTTTGAAACTTCTTACACTTCTACATTCTATTTTTTTTTTTTTTTTTAACATTAAAAATCAAGGAAGCTGTCTTATTCTACTTTTACTCTTATAGACTAGAACAGGATTTTGTAGGCTCAGGGATTTCAGGGATAATATGCTTAGAAATGGCCCAAATGGGCTTTCAGGATCGAGGGACATTGCTTCAGTCTTCCGCTCAACCTTTATAAATTTCATCACAACTGGTTGGTTCTTTTCCAAATCCTTACTTCTTTAACCTTTACATACTCTTATTACACGTTTCCATTTCGTCACTTTTTACTTTCTCTTTCTTCTTATAAGAGGAAGTATTGTGCTAAGTGGCAAAGTTTTGAAAAATGGAGTTTTCACCGAAAATACCATGTTTGAAGTTTTCTGAGTACGAACAAGATGTTTTTTGGCGAATAATATATATGTATATATTTATATATATATATAAAGTCGTAGAAAGATTAAAATTGGTATTCCGTTTAGTTACTACCACCGTATTTGACATGATTGCTGAGGATTTTTTTGTCAAATTTTGTCCCTTAATTTAATCGTTTGGCTTTTTTATCCTTTATAAATGTAAATAGCTAGGAGGCTGGTTATAGTACAAACTGAAACTCCATGTAAAACTGTATATATAATATTTTGGTAATAAATGATTATTGTGTTATTTGATATAAAGTTTTCGGCCAAAATCTATTCAGTGTTACATTTACTGAATGTTTTTTTTCCATTTTTCGCGTTTTCCTTGAAAACGGTTCCAACCATTTTCATTAAACTACGTATACTAAGTTCTACACCAGAAAAGTGATTTTTGGGGGGGGTGGTTCTTAGGGAATAGTAGCGTAATGCTTTCCTCTAAACTGAGACTTTAGTACAATGTAAAGTTCTATTACCTATTTAATATCTGTATACATTAATAGTATTGATACAATTCTAAATTTGAAGAAAATCGGTTAACCGGAAGTGCGAATTTACAGAATAGGTTTTTGAGTTTTTTGATATTTTCTCGAAAACTGGCTAAAACGATTTTTTTTTTTTTTTTTAACTTGAGATTCTCAATTCAGAGATACAATTCTATAACATTTAGTTAAAAGATTTTTCCGGTAAAATTGATCTAAGGTTGGTTCTGGGGACCTATTATAATTAGGTTAAACATTTTTAAACGGCGCTACAAGCTTTAGTTAGGACAGAGAGCGCTCTCTACTAGTTACACTCCTATTTATAACCCTTACCACAGTTTTTTTATAGGAAGCCCATTTAAACGTTTGCAGGCAAAAACAAAAATTAAAAATAAAAAAAATTGTTCCATTACATTATATTACTGTAATAAGAGCAAGTCGCTTGAATGTTTCACACCAGATTTTTTCTCTAAACTTCTAAGTTAATATCGTTATCCAGTTGGACAGGAGCAAGATGCCAATCTCCCTAACAACATTTTACTCAAAAACAGTCACCCTAGTAACCAGCTAATTTTTATTAATCAATAAAAAAACCAGCACAATAAAGAAACAATCGCCCTTCTTGATAATTATTTAACATAAATTGACACCAATATTTTTTAATTATATTTAAGGTTAACAAATAAATACCCACATATACAAAGACATTAATATATTATAATTATGGATGAGAAAGCTACTAAATAATACAGTGTCTAGTTGCGTACACTCATTTAATCAATTGTTTACTATATTATAAATTTAAATGTCTTTATAATATAATCCAGCTGATATTAGTGAAAGTTTATAAGCTTAATTACCTAGTTTTATTTTAAGAGTTTATTGCCTGCAAGAAACAATGAAAAATGCCCAGTAATCATGGGATCACAAGTTTCTATAAAAAAATTTAGGCGGCTAGTCACTTAGGATTTGGTTTTTAAATAAGATTTCACCAAAGTTAATTAGATTTTCTAATTATTTGATTTAAATAATTGTTAACAATATCGATAAATGATTATTATAAAATTGTAATTATGCCTCTCATACCCCCTTCATCCCCCAGAGAATTGCCAGCAGTGTGTCTTATGGCCAAATTAACAAACATCATGAAAAATTCAGCCAAAATTTTCTTGTCTTTTCCATGGATCAAATTTTCATCCTACGGTTGTGTTCAACATACCATGTCATAGAACTTGTTACAATTCTTCTTAAAATAAATACCTTCGTTTTTCGAAGTAAAATTTTTTAACTGGTAAATTCAGACCTGTACACAATGATTTTCTTTCCTTTTTTTTCCAAGTTAAATTAGATATTCTGTTATATAAGGCTTCAGGTTTTTCCAAACAGCCGCTTCCGGTGTTTGTGTTATAATTTTCATTCGAATTTTTGCGAACAGCTGTGATAACTACTGTATCAGTTGTTCTCTGAGTACGAAGAAGAAAAGTTTAATGCAGGGTCTATTTGTGTGTGTGGACAAAAAATATCTCAAAAACGAAAAATCGCATGAAGATCAGGCATGGCCGGTGTACCACCACCGGATGTGACAAAATGTTTTAGTCAAAATCTATCAAACAAATAGTGCACTTTATTGTATGGATTTTTTCCGTTTTTAGCGATGTTATCAAAAATGGCTCCATAGATTTTCTTTAAACTTTATATATTTTCTCTTACGTAATAAATGCCTATCGCTTTTAATTAAAATATTTTTTCCATGAAAATGTATTTTAATGGAATAAACAAGTTTAAGCAAAGCTTTTCAATGGTGGAGGCCGTAAGATGTTGAATAGTGGTGGGGGAAGCCGCGAACATGCGAGATTTAATAAAAAGACAAATTTTCTTAGATTCTATTAAATAATTTCGTGTTTAAATAGCATCTTTCTTATCATAATTATTCAAGAAATAATCCAATACTGCTGCATAAATTGATTTCTCAGGCAACTCACTGCAGGCACTTTCCTCTCATTGAACTGTGATAATTATTTTAATTTTTTTTTTTTGTTTACTATTTTTCTTTTTACTTTGTTTTAGTCTTTTTCTTTGTTCATCATACAGATTAAATGGTAAATCAAATGACGCTAAGAATATATTAAAAATCTTACCTATCTTAAAATCGTCACATATTTTTTTCTCTCCACAATGAAACTGTGCTAAAAGGAAGTCTATACTAGGATTTCCCATAAATAATTTAACAGAGATAATGTTTGAAGCTAAAAAAAATAAATTACTACAAGTATCATCGTATAATATTTAGGGAACCCTGGATAGTCTTGGAGACATCTTCAAGCAAGTTCTGAGTCGTGGAGTCGTTCTTGAATGAACCATGGCGCCCAAAATGTTTAGATAGAATTTTTGATTTTATTCATCTATATAATATAAACATATATTAAAAATATTGGTCGAATACTAAATTTGATGAAGATTGGTTAACCGGAAGTCTGACGTCATAGAACAGTTTTTTTTTAATTTCCTTTAAACGGCTTCAACGATTTTTGTTTTTTTGTTAACTAGGAAATCTGCACAAATATAAACTAATTAATTTAATCTTTAAATATTTTTGTGTAAAAATTTCTTTTTAGAGGTTTCTGAGGAATTTGATGTTCTTGGTTACTTTCTTTTTATTTAATTTAATTAGGTAAAGTGGGAATCTACTAGGTACGGCAAGGTTTTATGTAATTAAAAAAAGAAAATTAATAAGGTGTCATCTGTAAATGGTGATGATACACTATCTAGTACTTATATATGGAATTAATTTTATAAAATATATAAAATAGGTTATATATATATCGAGATATATATAATATATATATATATATATATTAGTTAATTTTTATTTTATTAAAAACATTTCTTGCAGTTCATCACGTGACAGGATAACATATACGGTTTAATGAAAAACAACACACACACACACACACAAGTGGCATGGTTTCCTGTTTGTGTCGGCCAAACACAATCTCAAGTGTATTACTAAAAACGAAACAGTAATGATGTAAGCTCCGTTTAATGGGACATGTTATGTGGCGGGCTTGGTTTTTTTTTTTTTTTCCTGTTTCTTTTTATTATTGCGTTAAGTGGAAGACTGGAATGTCTTGGAATCTGGTGTTCAGGGGTGTAAACCGCTCTCTGTACTACATATCAACAACCATCATACAAAAAAAGTCTTTCCACGATATGCTTTATATATATAAACTTTTTAATGATAACTTCTTGTACAAGGTTTTCTTATTTTATTAGTATTATTATTATTATTTATTTATTTTTACAATCATTCGTATTGCCGCTTTCTATTTATGTTCGAATCGATTAGCTCGCTCGATATATCATAAGTGCAAGAAAAAAAATGAAGGAGTTGTTTATAAAGGTTAGCGCACACTAATAGCATTCTTTGTTAAAGGGAATCCATTGATACATAATTGTCTTCAGCAGAATACAGTTCTTGATTGGATCTTGTTTTGCTGCAAATAGTGGAGGCATCACAGCAATAAACAGATGCTTCTTGATTATTTTTTATTTGTTTCAATTTAAGGAGCGTCAACAACTATGATCATTGGCATCTAAGTTTACTCAGTACACTACCGGCCTCCGGACAGTGTTCTCTCGCTACAGACAACATTGTCCATCACCGAACAGTGAGCTGTAGATGCTACAAGAAGAAAAAAATCTAAGGGTAGCCCTGGACTCGAATCCGGGACCTTCGGGTGGGAGTCCAGCATGCTACCAAAGAGCTAATCCCTTCCATCCTTCTAAAATGAATTTTTTTGAAAAATATTTTAAATAGACGTTATAGCTCTTTATAAAAAAGTAAAAAGTAAAGTAATGCCTACTTTTTCAGGCGGGCTTAACGTTCAACTACCAAATTATGTGTCGTGGACGGGGGCGGAAGCACCTACTTTACTGTGAACACTTTTTATACCAATATAAAATTTAGCAGTTATACGCGGGACTCGAACTGGGGTCCTCCCACTTACAAGTCCATGCTCATAACCACTACACCAACACCCGCCCCTATAGCTCTTTATATGTATAGCTAATGTAAACAAGTTTAAAGAAAACCAGTTGGAGCTATTTTCAAGAAAATCGCAACAAAAAAAATTAATAATTCATTTAATAAAGTGGTAATTCTGATCGGCCGATTTTGATCAAAAACCTTATTCTCAGCTCTCCTTGGTAGAAGAACTTAATGGAAATCTCAAGTTTGAATTTGGATTCCAACTTTCAGTTTTTCAGTTATGCTAACTTCTCACACATACACACACAAAGCAATTTCTAATAACCAATTTTTCGGACTAAGGAGACCTCAAAACATGTATTTCCTGTGAAAACGTGATATCGATTGCAATACATCCTTTCGTAGAGTAGGAGAAAGTAAAAAAAGAATCACGATATATTTCATAATTTTCAGGGCGGGAAAATATATTAAATAGAATAAAGAATAAAAAATAATTCGTACAAAATGTTAAAGTGGAGAGGGGTCAAAACGTATCACCCCCCCCCAAGTAAATCAAACATATATTTGTTGCAATTCTTCTTTTAAAAATCATGACTCTAATATAGTTTATAACCAGAATATATATTTAGAAAGAAGAGCGGATATTTTATTTGTTAGGTTGCCTCAATCGAGTTCATGAACTTCTTTTGATTGAAATAGTTGGTAGCAATATTGGAAGTGAACAGAGAGCGAGCGAGATACAGTGAGGGGGAAGGGGAACGTGTGCGCGCGAGAGCGAGTGAGAGAAAAAACTGTGTGAAGACATAATATTACAACAGCAGTAAACAGGCAGCGACGCAACTTACACACAGACAGAGAAAGAGAGCCCCCCCCCACACGCCCACTCAGAAACTCCATATTGGCATTCTGGCATACTGGCTGTAATCTTAATAAGATCAAAACTGTATGTAGTTCGTCGGGATGTTCAGTATAGAGCAATCAGGGGCGTGTTCCCCATTACATGTCGGCTATATCTTCAACTCTCTTCGAGTTCTTCTTCTTCTTCTTCTTCAGCACTGCTACATTAATAGTGCGTGTCGGTGATCTCCTCGGCCGCACGCCCTCATCTCTTTCCAACATCACCTATTCAGCTTCCATTAGTTTCTTTTTTTTATCTTAGAAACTATGATGATGAATAGTAATTATAAAAATATAAAAAAACAGATGTTTTTGCTTCTATAACATATGGTTTTATTTTTTATAATATTTTTTTAAAACGAAACAAAAACACTTCTGTGAAGCACTCACAATTACCTTCTCCTATTGAGGTTAATACAATTACAATTAACCAAGTTAGATTGCTCTATCAACATCTCGAAATCTTAAATCACAGATCCTAAAGAAGAAAAATCTTTGCAGCCGATATCAAAGAAAAAAATCACAAAAATCTGAAACAAAAACATAAAATAAGTCTCGCTTCCGGATGGTGGATTTTGACGAAACTTTTGGGACAATAGCGGTGGTGGTGATATACTTAAACGGAAGATCCATGTTTGAATATCCTGTGATTTTATTCGTTTTTGAGATATTTTGTGATGCCTCGACGCAAGACATACATACACACACACAAAACAGACTATTCACTAAAAACATTTCTTTTCGCACTCAATGGAACTCAAAAACATGTATTTCCGGTGAAAACTCAATTTTTCATCAAAAAATTGACACTCAATTACAGTATTTCCTTTTCACGTTCCGTAAGAGCTGGTAAGCGCTTTCAGAACCGGGGCTCAGAATAGGCTTGCTCTTGTCCGGGATATCTTAAGGGAGCGACAAAGAGGTCTAGACCTCGCGTGGCTTCGTGGTCAAGGTTGTATTGACACTTCAAAAAGGAATTTTGGAATTTCAATTTTGCGTAAACTTTACACGTCCACTTTACACATTTTGATACTCAAGTCTATTGTTAGGCTGGACCAGCGCCCGCTCTTGCGGTTCGGACAAAAAGACAAATACCCACTCCTTAAGAATATATATATATTTTTTTAAGGAAGTCTATGCATGTTCAAACACAAGCTGAAGCAGCGCGCGTGCTGATGCTATTCTGTTCAGATAAGTATGTGCATGTTCAAACAAGTTCAAGCATCGTCCTTTACAAATTCTGCGTTAATTTTTCAATAATAGTGTAAATATTTTTAGCTTTTAGACATAAACAATATAAATGTGCTACGGACTGTAAACTTTTAGCGAACGAAAAAATCGATATGTGAAAATTTCTATTAGTTGACTATTTAACACATCAATATTTTTCTTACACTTACAGCCAAAATAGCGCCTCTAAATTTTGGTGCCCCGAACAAAAGTCCGGGTTGCCCGTCCCTAGAGCGGGCGCTGGCTGGACACACCGAGTGGGGTTCGTCATCCTTGAAGAAGGTGATCTCGTCCACTATCTCCTAGACCGTGATAAATAAGAATGCATGAACAAACAGCTGCGATTTCAATATCTGACTTTAAACGATCTGCTTTCTAATCTTGATCAAGTGACCGGCGCTAGAACGAAATTGTCTATCTAAAGTGATTGCTCAGTAATCACCTTCAAAAAAAACTTGACAAAAGTCATGCCATACCCAAAAAAAAATATCGCTACATATTAGGAGTGGTAACCTAGTATCGATATCACTTAACTTTAATAACCTCTTCTGATATATTTAAGTAATAATTGCGTAAACTAAATAAATATGATTATAGAAGATAACAGATATTTTAAAAATCGTAATTATGTATTTAAGCTGGAGCAATGTCCGGTTTGTAAGCCAACACTTAAAAATAAAGCCTTGTCATCAAATTCAAATTATATGTGTAAATTAATTTTTTTTTTTAAATCAATTTTATTGAATTCTTAATTGAAAAATAATAATAGTAATAAGATGATTTGTACAGAAATATATATATATATATATATATATATAAAATTCACAAATTTATATTATTTATTTAATGTTTGCTTCTGTTTCTAAGTTGGCAATCCTGTGTTATAATTTTTTTTTATCCGTTACGTCTATAATTTAATGAAAATGCAAAAATACAGCATGGCCACACCTTTATGTGTTACAGAGTGACCTTAACTTGTGTTATATTACAGTTTTTTATTTTTTAATTTTTTAAATATCTGTCACTGTTTGCTAATCAGGTTGTTGCCATAGTTACGGTTGATTAATACTGTCAACTTGGTAATTAATACAATAAAAACCTGTTTAATATTGCTGTGTATTAATTAACATCTTTAATAATTATAAGTTTATTAAACATTGTAAGTGTAAAAAATATATATATATATATTTCAGATGGTGTAATTATCATTGAATGTGGGCCCAAGATTGTGTATATATGTAAATTCATGAATCATAGTTTTATATATAAATATATATATATGTTGTTTTGATGGTGAATCGCTCATTTATGTTCAGCAGCTGC
Source organism: Triatoma infestans (assembly GCA_011037195.1). NCBI lineage: Eukaryota > Metazoa > Arthropoda > Insecta > Hemiptera > Reduviidae > Triatoma > Triatoma infestans. The sequence goes on along the minus strand of JAAEAF010001234.1, from coordinate 104,551 downwards.
AAGAAAATAAATATTTTGTGAACAGCTGATTTATTTGTAAATATAATATATACCTATTTAAAATTTCAACAACATCAGCATCTGTCAAAACAGCATTGATCCGTACATGACACGCGTGTGTGTGTAGGGAAAGGCGAGTGCTTATCTATCAACTGCGGCAGACAGAGAATGATTACATTGTGGAAAGCGTCATAATACTGAACAAACACGTTTGAATTTTAACGTCTCACATTCCTCAGAACCACCCCAGAAATATGTTACAAATAAACGTGATACGTTTACATCTATGCAATTAGTTTTCCAAGTTTAAAGGAAATCGTTATCATTTTCGAAAGAAAATTCCAAAAAAATCTGAAAGAAAACCTATTCTGTAAAATTCCACTTTCAGCTAACCGATCTTCTTCAAATTTGGAATTATATCAAAACTTCTGTTTATATTAATATTAGATAGATGGCAGAACTATACTTGATATTGAAATGGTATTTTAAGGGAAAGTTGAACATTACAGTTTCCTCCCAGAATCTCCCAAAAATTAATTTTCCTGAAAAGAAAGTTTCACATAAAAATGATAAGTATTTATGTATTTGAATAGTATTCGAAGTTTAAAAAAAACTCGTTACAGGTGTTTTCAAAAAAAATTGTGAAAAAATGAAAAATAAAACATTCAGTAAAGTCACCCTTCCGAAAGTTCTGTGCCAGATGCGATGGGTGCGACAGTGTTAAAACCTAAAACGGATTAGCAAGTTTGAGCTTCTTGCGATTTTTCGTTTTTGAGTTATTTGGTTCTCACACACAAATGCAGACGATTCAGTAAAAAGACAATTGTTTCCTAGTTAGTTGATTTCAAAACACATATTTCCGGTAAAAAGCTAATTTTGAAACTTTGACATGATCTTAATATAAGAGGAACTAAAAACGTGTGGTGCTGATTATATTAGTTGCTTTTTAAGATATAAAAAAATACCCGAATATTCAAACAGTTACAAACACCTTTTAGGTTATTGTCACGTACCCGCTCATTCAAAATACATTAAAGAATATGTGATGGTGCCAGAAATATAAAAATATATTTAATTTGAAATAATCAAAAATATCAAGAAAAATGTAACATTCCCTTGCAAAAAGCATTCCCTTGCAAAAGGACTAATCAGGTAGAAGACCACTATTGTCTTTTAGAGTTCATGAACTTGATAGCATTGTCTACCCCTTCTTCTCACAGGGGAAGATTTGAACGAACAATTAGAAGACATTCCTTCAAGAAAAGTCTGAGTTAGACATTTCATCAGAACACTTCAGGACTGTGCCAGTTTAAGTTAATTCAATCCAGTATACTTATAAGCAGATTACTGTGATATTATGAAGATTAAATTCTTTTAGAGAATATTTATTTAAAAAACAGTGGTGCTCTCTTGATTATTACTAATACTTCTCTCTTAAACATATATACTCACAAGCCCTTTTACTAAACCGCTCGTGCTACACCAACTACTAATACAAACATACAACAACTAAACACACCAATTACATTTCAAATAGCATCGCCCATGAACCTCAGCCTGAGAACAGTGGTCCTTTCCCTAATAGATTATTGCCAAGTGAACTCCTGTCACAAAAGAGACCATATCTCCAGACTATCATCCATTCTGGAGCCGTCCGTATAATACCGGAGATAATATAATCAGGTATCACACCAGACGGACTCAATCTTAACCAATCTTTTTTCCTAAAAGGTAACCTGATACTGTAAGGTTGATTAAAAACAAAAATCTTCAACTTTCTATCAGAAGACCACCCAATCCATCATGAATATCTGCAAAGGTAATATGCCGGGCTTAGCTCCACACTGGCTAACCTTAACTCACCACAACTATTCACTCAAATATCACAGCTGACTCTATTCAACGAAACAAAATTATATGGGAGTTAGCTGATTGATCTTAGCGGTGATGTAATGGGCTTTGAACATTATCTCATCTTCCACAATCCACGGTGTTATGGTTCAAGTTCAAGCTTTGTTTAAAAAAAAAAATCCTGCTAAGACAAGGAGGTTTGAAGGACAACTTCTCTAACAGTTATAAACCGACAATTTTCCTAGTTAATTTCAATTCCATGGAAAAAATTGTAAATGGCTGTAAATCAAGAGAATTTATATGTAAATTTATATGGTGGGATGCAATTTGATTGGTGCACTGCAGCCAATAAATAAACTCGAATAATCCAAAACTTGACCAGATTTTCTAACCAAGCTACATTATTATTATATATATATATTTTTTTAAATATAAATCTGGTTTCCTTACTTGTCAACTTTCTTTTTCTCTCCATTCTTTATCACGATTATTCCCTCATCTTAGATATATTCCCCCATTAAATAATACTTTTAACGGCCTCGCCCAAGAATACTTACAAAAAAAAAAAGGCAGACAAATGCAATAAACCATAAATTTATGGCCACCATTATGGTAATAAAAAGTCACATAAAGATTTCTTTAATATTGACAGAAAACTGCATCCTAATATTTAATATTTTTTAATGCACCCAATTTTAGTCAGAGGATAATGACCGTTCAGATCCGCTTTAAAAGACTTGTTTGAAAAAAATTGCAGTTTTTTTTTTTTTTTTAAGGTGGGATCCATTTAATTTTGGGGAGGGGGGAAACAAATATTTATATTAGTGTCATAGGCTCAATAAATTTATTGATTCAAAATTGCTTGTTCAAAACCTTACAATATTTATCGAAACAGTTTACTTGTTTTTAATTGGATAAAGCCACTTCCTAAGGGAACTTGGAATTCCTGCAGGTATTTCAGGCTACAAACAACACTTACTACACTGATTCCTTACCACACTCACACAACATACATAGGACCTAGGCTAGAAGTATTGGGATGAGCGCAACTATTTAGGTTTAGTGAACTGATGAGCCACCCTAGTTTACCACTATGCACTTGGCATCACTATAACACTGACATCATACTGGAGCAACAATTGATATTGAGAATTAGTAGTATTCAGAGCTTATCAGTGCGTCCCTGTTCAGTTACATGATAAATTACCTCCATAAGTGCAAGTGATTAATTGGCTTTGCGTATAATAAATCCGTTTATTATATATATTTCTAGCGGTCTATCTACCGGTTTGACGGCAATATCTTAAGATGCCTATCCTTAATCTCCAACAACCCTCCAAGTATTCGTGTGAGACTAGTATTGCCATCCTGGTGAAAGAGGCATCCAGGTAGTGGTTTCCCTGACTCTCTCTTCACAATTCTGACACAGTGGGCTAAGATGCTCTTCCTATTTCGTATAAATGACTGGCCTAAGAGTGTCCAGTCAATATTCTTTCCAGGACTTTCAATTGAATCCTACTCATGGAGAGAAAATACTTCAACTCCCCCTGTCTTAGACGTTTTATAAATCTTGTAATCTGGAGAATTCCTCCGTGTCCCTCCAGTGCATCTCCAGTTCCCTATTTCTTCGTTGTTTGATTTTCCTGTTGCAAAATTGCTTGGTGGCGGCTAGTGCTGCCTAGGGACCACATAAGGGTAGTGAAGATCCCACCTGAGCCCACCTTCAAGTGCTAGTGACGTAAATGAAGCCACAAACTCATTACCCCATTTTGTGTAAATTTATATTTACAAACATTGTGAGGATAGAGTTGGCTGGTCCTGTAGAACCTGCTGGCTTGTTGGATGACGTGAGTCGTTTAAAGCTCGATATGGCTAGTTAAAACTCTTGCTTATTTTATCTATCGACTCATTTGGTGAAGACTTTCTGTAATCTGTTAAATAACTTTCGACAGAGAGCATGTTAAAATTGTTGATTGCTTAGTTATTTGAATAGCTCTTTGCAAGTTCTGTGTAGATTTCGCAATAATACCAAAAACTCCTGAATGCTTAATTGACTGATTTCTTCTTTTGTCACTGTAGGGTACTCTCCTCAAGTTAGTTCGACACTTTAGATGTTATTTGTTTACCCTTCAAAGTTGTACATAGGCTGATAGAAGTAATGCATAGTTTAAGTACCCCTAGAAGCACGATGTTAGCGCTTGATATGACTGATAACCAGCGCTGTGTGGCGAATTTCCTCAGCAGAGGATTGGTCATTAAATTTCCTTTTTACAGGAAAAAAACACAAGAAATAGATCAAATCTCCATAGTTACTAATCAAAAAGAATAATTATTCAAAAATGAATATGATTACGTGAATATGATAATTCTGGAATTTTTATTATGCGTGTATTAATTACAATTATAAAAGCGCAATATGAAGGAAACACAAATCAGGCTTTCAACCAAATCCAGGTCCCCATTATTGCTTCAATCTTTAAAATAAAAGTAATAAAATAAAATAGCCTAAAATTACACTTAAAAATACTAGTGAAATTTAATCATTGTAATAGCTATACTCTTATAATAAAAAATAATTTTAATCGAAGAAAAAAAGGGGGCAGATAATTTCTTGAATCAATCACATTACGCACTAAAAAAAATTAATCAATTGATTTTTTTTTTTGTATAAATCTTTCTAATGATTATAACATTTAGTTTTGATAATATAGTAGAAAATTTTATTACTATTATAGAATACAGAGCGTACAATAATCGCTTATCAAGCGGGGGGAGGGGGAAGGTAGCTAACATATGATTTTCGTTAAATAATTGCACTACGTAGTGAAATGATCGTAATGGCTCCATGGTATTAACTACTATCTGGTAATCGCTACTGTAAACTACTGGCAAGCAGAATAATTCCATACTATCTTGTCTGTATTTCCATTTTTTTTAATTTATTTATTTAACTAGAAAATGTATGAAGCATGAATCCCCTAGATGGAAGGGATGTTGCCTGGCCACTTAATCAAAGATCTTTCATATCTGGTATGGATGTTTCAATCTGCCAATCACTACTAACATCATCACATAAGACTTACAGGGGTTTTGTTGATTTGTAAGTTTCATTATTAGATTTTAATGTAACCCACATGTAAACTCTAGTTCATCATTCACACACGCTCATTCACATCTTCAGTGACAATGTAGAGGAATATTTAATGATATAGGAAGTAAAAATAAAGGAGGGAATAGGAATATAATCACTAGTTGATATTCCACTGTAATTAATAATAGACCTCACAATGCTTAGGCGGTAGAAGAGAAGTGATTATGATGAATTAATAATAGATTAAGACTTGGAATTACATTTGAAGACTACTATGAATTTAGAAGGGCTGTAAGACATTAAGAGAAATGGCGTTGTTGATTTGACAAGAGCATAATGATGTATGGCGTTTGATTTCTCGATATAGGCTCCTTTAGACAGCGGAGAAGTGGCTAATATTAATGTAATATTAACCTGAACTAAACGTTATAGTAAAAATACCAAGTTTGAAGTAAATCTGAGCCATTTGAATGCCAGGATTTTATAGTCCTAATAATTGGATGATTAATATAATTAAAGTTACGTAATAACAAAAAAATTATATTAATAATTATTGTGAGTATTTTACTCTCTTTTTATTTTTTATTATTCTTAAAATGTACAACATTAGTGTGTATCAAACATGTCCTGTACTGAGATATGTCCTTCATTGAGATGACTGAGTCATGTCAATTTTTAACAAATATTTTCAATGATAAATCATTAGATGATTAATGAACTAACATACGTAAGTGTGTATGTCTGTGTGCGTCTTTTGCTGCTTCTCTGTATCTCTATCCTTTCTTCTTCTTCACTTCCCCCGATTATTTCATCTCTTTCTACATAATTCATCGGAATATTATGTTTCATAAATGTCATATTGTTAAATGATAATAATATGGTATTTTATTAACTATTTGAGACTTCCGTAAAATCATTTCTACTCACTTACAGATACACAGGTATATCGTTACATTCTTTTTTTTTTCTTCTATTATTAAAGTTTTTTTTTTAGAGGTCAAACAATATGATTGGATGTTTTGTGATTCCCATCATACAATTACGGTTGTTGGTACCTATCAGCAACTTGCTTGTTTTGATAACAGTGACTTAGTGTTTTTTTTTTGATTTAGGATGTTCAGTATTTAAATATCCAAAATTGTTATTGTTCCGCTATGCTAAAGTTGGCAATGCCGACAGTGGAAATAACGGTGACGTTTATTCTACATAATCCCGCCCTGGAAAAGTCTAGGACAATCATGAGCTGATGTGCGAAAGTTTCGTTTCGTTTCTGTAACATATTAGCAGATTTTGCAATGTTTTTCTTCATCTTTATATTTGATTTATTCCTAAACATGTTTCTACTTTTACGCAGTTTATCACTCTCAGTAAACCAGTGAAGTTAAAAGACTCCAGGCGTATAGGTTAGTATTTTTCATCGACAAAGCACTCGTTTTTTCATTCTTCTAACTATTATAGCCTCAAGTAGCGGGAACAGACTAACTGTCGATACTTTAGGGATAATGACGTCGCTAAAAATATCTCAGCTGGAATCAACTCATTCTAGCGCTAATGTCCACAAATTTGGGCCATTCCTCTAGATTCCACTTTTCAATTTTTCTTATCACTAAAAAAGAGAATATTCTACAATTTTATCAAAGTCATGAAATCGCGATTTTTTTTTTTTATTCTTTATCAGAAATAAATATTTTCACCTCAAATACGAAAACTCGGAGAAAGTCAAATTTTTATTCTGTTTAGGGGATTCCACTCGAAGATTTCAATTAAAATCAATTAAATGGGAATATCACTTCGATGAATTATTATTATTATTTTTTTTAATTTAAGGCGCGTCAACATCTAAAGTCATTGGCGCCCGGACCCTTCTCAGTGCACTGCCGGCCTCCGAACAGTGTTCTCTCGTTACATACAGCACTGTCCATCACCGGACAGTGAGCTATAGAGGCTCCCAGGAGGAAAAAATCTAAGGGTAGCACAGCTGGACTCGAACCCGGGTCCTCCGCGTGGGAGTCCAGTGCGCTAACCACTTAGCTATTCCCTTCCTTAATGAATTATTATATTTTTATTTATTTATTTTTTATATTCTCAATAGCTATTATACATATTGAACTTTTATATATATATCTAACATTTATATTTGAAACATGTTTCGAGGAATGTTTGTTTACTTTAAGCGTATTCAGAGTGCACTATGTTGTCATACTTTCCTCTATACTATATTTCCATTTATTGTACAGCTTCTTCAAACATTCCATATTGGGACAATAAAAATATTACAAAAATTCCGATTTCGAGAAAATTTGTTAATTAATAAAAGGTGAGAATGGAACAATCTAGAATTTTATCCGTCGTGCACATTTTTGATGTTCTTGACCAGTTTCGGATTTTCATCCATCGTCAGAATAAGGATAATAATGTTGTGCTCATAACCTTATATTGAACATAATATTATAACCTCCTGCATACAATTAACAAGTGTAGTGCGTGACAGAAACATAAGTTGAAATCAACTCCTTACACGAACTTTATAGCCTTATGGAAGATTCTTCTCGACCGTTACTTATATGAAGGAAAAGGAATGTGAGATTCGGTCTTTTTAAAAATTAAGAAAACTTAAATTCTTGCCAACGTTTCGACAAATATACTGTTTTTTTTTCAAGGCAAAAAAAAAATTAAAAAACTATTAAATAATCTTCAAAACATATTAAACTTAAAAAGTTATGTATAATTTTGGAAAATACAGAACACCTCAACAACACAGAGAATAGCGAACAAATAAACCCTCACTATTCTCTGTGTTGTTGAGGTGTTCTGTATTTTCCAAGATTATGCATAAATTTTTAAGTTTGATATGTTTTGAAGATTATTTATTAGATTTTTATTTCTTTATGCCTTGAAAAAGACAATAATTTGACAATATTCTTGTCGTTGACAAGGAATTTAAGTTTCCTTATTTTTTAAAAAGACCGCATCTCACAATCCTTTTCCTTTTTATAGCCTTACTTTCACGATGAATGAAAATCAGAAACAGGTCAGGAACATCATAAATGTGTATGCTATGACGGATAATATCCTAGATGTTATCCGGCATTGCGATGCCATCCACATATTCAACAGATGAAGCAATGTCTGATAGTTCTTCTTGCTTAAACATTGGATCTGTAGCTTTTAAATTTTCTGCATATTATAAGACAATTTTGCCTTAAATCCGTTAATTTTCGTTCACTTGCCTTAAATCCATTGATGAGCCCCTTTTGGGGAAGATTACGGATTAGTTCTCTGCTAAGAAAACATCATAGCGTTTGTATGAACTACTTTCTGTTAAATTTCTTGTAGACTTATGCGAGATCATGAACGACTGACGGAAAAAGGAAAGTTCGGAATAAACATTTTCTTCTTCTTTTTGTTTAATTTTTATTTAAACACTTAATGAAATGTTATTTAAATAAATTACACTTGATTTACTTGACTTGAATTACTTTAATAGTAAATGTTAGTAAAATACTCAACAAGATAAATACGGCTAATTTGTGGTACTATAGATTTTATGTAAACACGATTATTTACTATTTTTACAATACTGAGCAATTTTTTTAAGTATATATTTACAGTTCATAATTTTTTCTATAATGGTTTAAAGATGTTAAAATAAACATTAAAAAACTGTAACATTTAAAAATTTATACTAATTTATTTTAAGAAACTGTTACAAGAAACTGCTTAGAAATTTTTTTCAGCTTATAAATCTTTAAACTTTCTTTTTCTTTCGCCTAAATAATAATGATAATAAAAAAAAAAATTATATTAAAACTACTCAGGTGTAACAACTTTCTATGATAAAAAATAAAATTCCCTAATCTCTTGGCAACATAATGAATTGTGTTGGTATAAAATACTCGTACTAATATACTCAAGCTAGTTTTTAGCCCCGTTTTAATCCGGATTAAAAAAAAAGAAAAATGAATGGATATATGTGTGACACATATAGAGCGAAACAGCAACAGTAGAAGAAGAACATTTAGTGGAATCTTTACGTCGCATTCCATGGACTCGTGATTCCGGAACGTAAATGAATTCCATTAGTTGTTTTGTTTATGTATACAATAGATTTTTTTTGTTTTGTTTTGTGAGCCAGTGTGTGTGTATGTGTGTAGTGCGTGGTCAGTCTTATTTTTTTAATGTAGTTCTGCGTGATTCTCTCTCTCTCTCCCTAGCCCAGTACAAAGAGCATTCAAGTGCGTGAGAAGGATTGTTGTTAGCTCTTACACACGGCCACTGCCTCTCACTGTTTTACATCATCAAAACAATTGAATCCCTGCCTGCTGTATACGACTACTACAACTTGTCTATTATTACTGTTATATTGCGGTGGCAGTGGCACAAAGCATTGTTCTCTTTCATATCTATTTACACTTTTATTTTATTCTAAACATGTCTTGATTTATTGTAATTTAGTAAAATGTGTTTTGTTAATTAATTTATAAAGTTTTTTTTTTTTTTTTGAGGCTATGACTTCGATTTCCTAAACTTATTTACGAATAGTAAATGCGAGTTTTTTCCTGGATTTTCTCGGAATATAATGCCTTATATCTCGAGTGTTTAGTAAATATTGTAATTAAGAAATATCGAATACTCCGCACCATTGATATGTTTTGGTTTCCCAATACTGCTGGATATCTATGTTTTTATCCGTCATAGCATACTTCATTTTTATTTGTTCTGACTGGATTCTCATCCACCGTCAGAGTAAGGCTTATTATGTTCATGTAGAGAGTTGTCTTCAACTTTATGATCACGCACCAGACTTGTTATAGCAGCTATAACCATGTATACTTTCCCCATTCAATCAAACAGTGTGGTGCGTGACAGAAACATAAAGTTGAAATCAATTCTCCAAATCAATTCTCTCTTTGATAGTCTTACTCTGACAATGGATGAGAATCAGAAACCGGTCTGAACCAACATGATGAACATATGTATTGATAAGAATGATATTAATTTGTTTTCTAATGCATGTTTTAGTTTTTTTTATTTAAAATTAATGTTTTTTTTTTGTATGAATGTAGTTATGGGTAATTATTAGACTTGAGTCTGTGGTAATAAGGGAAGGGGTTAGCTCTGTAGTAGCGCACTGGCTAGCAACGCGTACCTCCCGGGTTCGAGTCCCCAGCAATGCTGCCTTCAGATTTTCTTCTCCTGGGAACCTCTACAGCTCATTGCCGGTGATGGGCACTGCACTGCGAAGGCTCCGGAGGGCACAATAGATCGTTCAGGTCGCAGTGCATATCTCCAATTAATCTATGTACGAGGTAATGATGATGCTGGAGCTGAATTTTGTTCCAGCTAATGGTTTTGCCAGAATACTTTCAGCAGAATGGTTTTACCAACCAGATAATGGTTTTATCCTATATAGTGTGAAACACTCACACAACTTTCAGTTATCCGCAGTCTACATAGTTATAATTGATAAATTTTTTCCAAATTAATAATTTTTACTATACGGTTACTTGTCTTCAAATTTAGAAAGAATTTATGTTTAATAAAATGACTTTTATGAGGAAAGTATGACCTTCCCTCATCCAAAACCTCTTTAATGGACTTCTCGGAAAAAAATGTTCCAAACAAAAGTTGTAGGTCTCTGAATAGATCCCGAGGGGAGGCGGTACAGCTAAACCCCACAGAATCTCTATGGGTCTCTGTATACATAGTTAGTATATCAAATTTAATGAAATCCATCGTTGTTTTCATGGAGAAAATCGCTGAAAAATGAAAAATACTATACAGGAAAAATCGCACTTTCGGTCAACTGATTTTCTTTAAACTCGGAATTTCGTCAACATATTTAGTTCTAATTATTAATATTATTTAGATGAGGAACTCGTATACAAGACTGAAATAGTACTTTAGAGAAAACCATAACGTTCTAAAAGACGCCGTCAAGGTATTTTCTCAGAGAAATGATTCAAATAGAAGTTTTAGTTCTTTATGCATATGAGTAGTTGATGTGCTATGTTTAAAGATAATTGTTGAAACCCTAGATAATTAAAATTGTTAATCATAAAAAAAAGAAAGATTAAGATTAACTATTTCACATAATAATGAACAATAAAGAAAATAGTGATCGTGATTTATTTATTTTTTTACGCAATGGCGATTATTAACATAATTCAAAACAGCTGATTAAATAATAATTTCTATTTTTTTTTTTCAGAAATTAATAGAAAAATAGTTAACAGACCTATAATATTTGAATAACTATTGAATTATATAGGATGCCATGCTGGAGATCATATTAAATAACACTTTACTAATAATACAAATTAATTATTATCTATATATATATATTTTTTTTTTACAAAATACAGGATACAGGACTTCCGGTGAAGGTGTTTATTAAAAAGAACGAGAGAAGGTGACTTCATATGATTTGCGTGTGTGTGTGTGATGTATTATGATTGCTCTTCACAAGAGAGGACGAGAGAATGAGAGAGAGAGAGTGCGAGACAGCTACCTCTTCTTCTTCATCTTCCCGCCAGTATGTACATATATATATATTATGTAATTTCCCGCTTAAAAAGACGACATAACGCCTCATGATAATATATATATATATATATATATCTGTATCTTACTTATTTCTTCATTATGTTAATTGACATAGGTTTGTTGGTCAATCACTTTAACTTTGGACAGACGCATGAATTGGTCTCGCGTATTACATCTTCATACACGCGCTCCAATGGTGCCCATGCAAATTAACAACACTACCACGAATTTCATTAAATATATTTAAAACATTTTTTCTTATATCTCAATATATTATAAATTCCTTTATCGATAATTCAAAATTTGATTGGCACTTTTTTTTTTTTACTCGTTTTTGAAAAACGACTTCCTCTTTTGACAAATATTACAATTCTGTTCGACAAATTTTCTTCAATTTCTTATTGGCTGCCCTATATTGCATTTAAATACAAGTAGTGGGGATTGGCTCTTATATTTGAGTTTCTACGACTATAAATATGTGAATGCGATTGCTTTATTGAATACTAGGAAGCGCATCGACCAAATAACAACAAAACTTCTAATGGAAGGGCTAACTTCCTAGAAGGAGGTCAAGGCAAGCTGGGTAGAAAGTACTGAGATGGCCGATACTAAAGTAAGGAAAGGTTTAGCAAGTCTCTTCATAAGGGCCGGAATTCTTCTAGTTCGATAAGTGACCAGTCACTCCAGGACAGGCTCAGAAAATAGAAGAAAGTCAACTGCTCAGAATATTCTTTCCAGGCCTGTGGTATGGATTAAAGTGAGCGAAAATTATCTTTGCATGCTGACAGATTTCTTCATGGGACATTAGATGACTCCGTGTGAAGACTTCCTGAAAGAATTGCGCTATCGTTCAGAGAAAGTTTACAAGCTTGGAGATACCTTATCGGGTGTTTGAAAAGAATATATTCTCCCTATAACCTACCCAAATTCTAGAACTTTCTAGAGGGATACTTTCCTCTATTTGGACGTCACATCCCAGCACCCATAGATGGACATGAAGCACTTTGTTTCCGTACTTTATGTGTTTAGGACTATGCATTGTGCTAACCTTGTTTAAACATTGTTTATTAAGATCCTGACAATGGGCCAAAGAACGAAACCGGTCGATGACCATGAAATGAAGCTGGCTATAATGGAAAAATAACTGTGATGGACTAAATATTTTTTTTTTTATTTTTTTTTTTTATTTTTTTTTTATAAGAACAGGAAGTATTGCCATATACATATTATTATATATATGTAATGTATAATGTGTGTGTATGTGAGTGTCAACAAAATATGTCAAAAAAAAACTGAGAGAAACACTCGCACAACTTTTTCTTACTGCAATTAATGCAATTTAATTTACAACGCTTACAATATTAGTTGGGCTGGTCATAAAAAAAGGGTGCTAGGAGTTTTACTTGTATATTTGAGCGAATTTATGAACAGAGACATCTGTCCAAACCAAGAAAGCTGACGTAAATTTAAATTTAAACCTACTGACAGTACTCCAAAAACTCATCTAAAATCTGTTATGGTGGTGGTGGTTACTCTGATACGAGTCTGTGTTGGCACACTGTCTGAAAAACGCATCCTGAAGATGGGCGAACGCCCGAAACCGGTCGATGACCACAAAATGAAGCAGGCTACCACGGAAAATGTCTCTGATCATCTAAAATCTTTTTCACTTCTTTGGAAAAATATTTCAAATAAATGTGATACATTTTTATCTGTGCAGCGATTATTCCAAGTTTAAAAGAAATCAATCTATGGTGTTTTGGAGAAAATTCCCAAAAATTACAAAACCTATATGCAAAGTTGCCTCTTTCGGTTAACCGATTTTCTTCAAATTTGGTATTCTAGGAATGTTTATTAATTATGTGTAAGTGGTAGAACCATATATTTACTGAAATGGTACTTTAGTGGAAAGTATAACGCTATAGTCCCCTGAGGACCTACCAAAAAAAAAAAATCAATTTCCCCAGGAAACTGTTTCAAATAAAATTCTAGTTATGTATGAAGCTTAAAGAAAATAGTTTTAGCCATTTTCGAGAAAATAGTGAAAAACTGAAACAAAAAAAATCATTCAGTAAAGTCGTATTTCCGGTTGATGTATTTTGCCTGAAAACATTGTCTCAGATGACGTAAATAAATACCAACATTGAGCTTATTACGATTTTTCATTTTTTGAGACATTTCGCTCACAAGACAGAAATGTACACACATACAATACAGAGCATTTGTTAAAAAAATTTTTTTGGGCGTATTCAGGGAAGTTCAAAACTTGTATTTCCGGTGAAAACTCAATTTCGAAAATTTCACACGAACCTAATAAGTTCCTTTGACTAGAAAAAAAAATGGGGAAGTAGGACTATAGAATGTAAAACGATAAATCGCATGATATTCCGGTTAGGTACCATCACAGCAGGTTATTAAACTAACCTATCACTTTTATTTGAAACTTCCTTTCGTAAATATGGTGGTTTAATGGAGTTGTACGATGTATTGAAATCAGATGTCTTGGTATCGGGAGTTGAAGTGAGGAGTAAGTGATTGTTAGTTAAAGAGTTTTAGAGAGTTGTTATTCGAAATACGTACTACTGATTTAAGAAAATAAACTATATTTTAACAAATAATTTAAAGTGTTTTGAAATAGATAAACCAAGATGCACAATTGTGATTGAATATAAGAATTATGAAATGATTAATAAATATTAAAGAAATAGTGTTTAAAACCTTGATTAGGGACGCGCTCGCGAAGTGTGAAACTTAAATGCTTGATAACTCGAAGTGACGTGAACTGATGTATACTGATGCTGATATATAACTGATCTTGTACTGGCACTTAACTCATGTGTAACTGATGTATAACTGATGTACGACTGATTTGTAACTGATCGTGACTGATGTACGACTGATCCCCTCCTCCAGTGGGCGACGTTTATATGTGCATCACTCACACATCGGCTGATGTGTAAGTACGTGCCACACTAAGACATCTCGCGTAGTATATTGACCTTAGGGGAGGTCGGTCCGGGGTGCGACAGATGGTAGCCAGGTGGCCTCTTGAGTGTACATTGTCCCTTGTATGAAAGGGTTTTGCCGGCGGCGGTTCTTTTGACTGTGTATTGACCTCTGTTTGAAAGGGTTTTGCCGCGGTTCTTGACCTGCAGATAGCGGCTGGCTGGAACAACTAGTTATAATTTTTAGATTTATTTATTATTTAAAAATTATATCTTCTTTCTTCTTGCCATCACATCACATACTTTAATTTAGAGACTATCTTCTGGACTACAATGTAATCTCATATACATTAAGATAATACATATTTATCAAATATACTTATGAGGGCTGAGTTTTGTAGCTACTTGATCAAAACCACAGTATGTATATTTGTATTAAAAGTGAAGATAAACGGATTAGTAAAAATTGCATGTTTTTTTTTATTGAGACATAATTTGAATCTTAGTTTCCTAACAAAAAAAAAAAAAAAAAATGAACGAGAGAAAAGAAACAAAAAACGAAATTAAGAAGGCCCAATACGACCTTGACTGACCGATCGCATTTAGTAAATACACGAATAACATGAAGTGGTTGAACACAATATGTGAAGACCGGTATGGGAGTGGTCCAATTCCTCCTTGTATTTTTGGTTATGTCTGTGTGTATGTCTGTATATATATATATATATATATATATATATAAAGTGTTTTTTTTTCTTACCATCCTAAACAAGAATCAGAAAGATGAACCTGTTTATATTCTCTCTCTGTCACACACGCTCTCTCGCACTTCTCTTTTCTCTTTTCCATTTCGCGTCCTCCAATTGTGATCGTTTCAGTGATCTTCTTCTTCATATGTTTTCTTATTTATTTGTTTTCTCCACTGCTTACTAAATAAATGTTTTATCTATTCTTGGCCTACAATCTGCTAGCAAGCAGACAAAAACTGCTAAATTTTACTCTCACCATTTCTCCTTTGTATCTTCATATTAAAATATGCCTTGTTCAAGGAGAGAGACATCTGCCACGCCCTGATATCACGAACCCACCATAGATTTCATAATAATTTAAATTTATACGCATTATATATATATATATGTTTTAAATAGCCTGAAATGTCCTTCACATTTAACACGATTCACCAAAGCAATGAAGAGGCGTAGTCCCGAGATTTTTCGCTTTTTTTTCTTTGGCATGTCTTGAATATTAATTTAAATCTAGTTCACCCCTTATTCAATGCCTAAATATGTCTAATATTGAATACTAAACTTCTCTTTTTGCAATTTACAAAATTCCGATGGCTAAATTTTCAACATAACACATTTATTATGCGTTTTCACCACGAACAAACAGGGGGTGGCAGGAAATCGCAGTAAACTGAAAATTGATATCTTAGATTTTAAAAATTTTTTATTTTATTTTATTTCGAAGATTTTCTTGGAAACAACCACGAATATTTTGTTTAAAACATTTCTAGACACGTTGACAGGTAGAGGGGTTATTGAATTGAAACTTAATTAAGCTTTGCTGCAAAGTCTAATTTCAGTAAAATATTTTCGTTTTAGCAGCGTCTTATCCACAACTTTTCAAAGTGATGGTCATGTTACGTAGAACGGGGGACCACGAACAAACACATTATAATGAAATAACTTTTCATTCAGATTCTATTAAATAATTAAATATTAAAAGCAGAAAACAAAACAAATAGACCAAGTAAGAATTAATAGGTGCTGCATTTTGTTAAACTGCATTTTTCAGGAAGAAATATTATTCCAAAATTTGATTTTTTTCATTCAACTCTCTGGAACTCGTTGGACTGTGAAAATTATTTCTTATTATATTTTTTAATTAATTTATATTATAAATTTATTTTATAATTTTATTATATTTTTAATGAATTAATATTTTTTCTTATTGTCTTAAAATAATAATAATAATAATAATAATAATAATAATAATCACAAAAATGTAATTTTTCTCTACAATCAAATAATATTAAAAGATCGTCTTGCTGCTATTGGATTACGCATTAAATGATTATACAAAAATAATGCGCGCAGTTGAAAATGATTTATAGAACCCCTTAGTCATGGAGTCATTCTCAAGGGAGTCATAACGCTAAAAAGTTTGAGATTCACTAATTAAATATACATTATTAGAATTCCAAATTTGAAGGAAATCGATTAACCCGGAAATACAATTTTACAGATTTCTGAGATTTTCATGGCTTTTTATTTGAAAATAACTTCAGAGATTTTTCTTTAAATGCATAACAATAAAATATAATGCACAGTTTACTGTCACCTCTATATTTATTTCTAGGATATTATTTAATTATTTATAGAACAACTTATATGTACAATAAGAATTCCAAGTTTCAAGAAAATTTTCAACAATTTTCTACGTATTAGCATGAAACTGGAAAGGTCAGAGTTTCCATAAACTATTTTAATCACCCCCCCCCCATATAACAAATAGTAAAGAAATTAAAGAATAATATAGAGATTTTTGTAACAAATGGTTTAATTAAAATAAAAATTAGTGGCTACTTCCGTTGGAAGCCTAAAATCTGACTGAGAACTAGTCCAATTAAAAATAAATTATTTCAGGTTTCCAATTTTCCTCCAATAAAAATTACTCATTTATCTCGGTCACGTAGTGTTTTGATGTGAACATTTTTTTTTTTTTTTTAATTAATTTAAAATTTCAATTTTGATATATATTTGCATAGAGTTATTAAAATCAATTTTTATTAAGCTATTATATTTATGGGTTAAACTTATTTGTATGCAAATATAGTAATATCCTATGCAAAATATTTTAAAAAATATAAATAAATAATAAATTCTGATTACTATAAACATATAATTACCTTTCAACGATATTTTTTTTTTTTTAGTTATTTTAGTTTATGTGAATTTAATTATGATGGCATTTGTATCGTTATAGTAAATAACTTGTATGTTTTAAATTATAATTTAACAGATAATTATTCTACATTAGAAATTTCTTTTAGTTCATAAAACAAAAACTTCCTTGGCTCAGGAAGTTACAATGACAGAAGACAGCGTTAATGCCGTACGAGGAACTCGGGGCGGGTGTTGGTGTAGTGGTTATGAGCATGTACTTGTAAGTGGGAGATCCCCAGTTCGAGTCCCGCGAAAAATTGTTAAATTTTATATTCCTGTAAAACTTTCTACTGGTAAATAGATGCTTCCGCCTCCGTCCAAGACACCTAATTTCGTAGTTGGACATTAAGCCGCTTGCAAAAATAGACGCTACTTTGCTTTACGCCCACCGTATCTGGTGCAAACATCAATTCCATCGACCGGAAACACGCTTACTGAATGTTATTTGTTTCATTTTTCTACGATTTTCTAGAAAACGGTACCAATGAACTTCTTTAAACAAATGTCTGCGTAAATATTCTGATGAAGCTAAAAAAAATTTCAATTAAAATTGTGATATTTACCGTAAGAGAAAGTCTTTGATGGTTGTAGTTTTCAACTTATTAAAATCAGTTGTTCGAAATTAAATAGCAAATAAAAACAGCTGATCAAATGACCTAGTAAATCTTCAGAGTTTCTACTACGTGTTTTTTTTATGTGTTAATAAAACATTTAAAAAAAAAATTCTAAATTTATAAAGCAAAAGTTTATAAAAAAAAACATATTTTCAACAGATAATCAACATTAGCCAAAATAAGAACGAATTATGCACACATTAAAAATGTTCGTACATTTTTCTCCCTCCCTCCAGCTCGCCTCTGACTATGCTTGCATCAGATAGTTAGTTATAACATTATAAACTACAAGTGTAAGCTTGCCAGTTGATTTCACTTTGGCGTGCACTCTCAGTTACAAGACACCTTCACCGGATGTACGATTTCCGTTTGACAACTTCATCTTTCTCCACACCGTTCTTATTGATGTAATTTTGTTTATGTTTATTAAGGATGCCGACTGTTTTAAAAAAAAAAATAAATAACTTTCGAATAAATTCTTAAAAGACATTTTTTTAAAAGAATATTGGTAACATTAATTCATTGCTCTATTTAATTTATTTAACTTTTATTTTAATACGTTTCAAACATTTATTTCCGATGACTAAAGAATTTTCCGTCTCTAATTATGCCATAATGTGGCAGCTACTACTTTCGAATAGTGTGACAGACATGTATAATAGTATGCCAGAGGAAGTACCTAGTTTATATTTACTTCCTCTTAAAGCAGCATTATAGGAAGTATGATTACGGTCGTGTCAGATTGGATAAATATTAAGAGTGCTGGTAATATTAAGTGTGCGCTCTACCAACCTTAATGTATAAAATATGTGTTCTGCTCTAGTAAGTATCTTCAGTAAACTCTTTTAACGGGAGGGGGGGTTCCGCCCCTCGTACCCCGTAGATCCCTCAAAAAACTCTTAGCCTCATACTCGAAAATTCACTGTTCTATATTCACGCGCTTACTGTGGTGAGGGATTGCCATAAGTAAAGTTCGCTCCTGATAATAAATGCTTTGGAAATAATAGTTTTAATTTTAATCCACAACCATGACGGTAAAGCGCACACTATACCAGAATCATGACGGTAGAGCGCAACGCAACTTATACCAGTACAAAATTCAGTTGCCATCGGTCTTGCTATATTTTTGATGTCATCCGAAATTAAGGAAATAATCCATTTTTATGAAATTGCTCTCCTAATTTGTGTATTTTGTTTTTTATCGTAATTTGAAAGAACTTATATATAAAAAGTAAAATAATAAGGATCGGTCAAAGTCGGTCCAC
Organism: Triatoma infestans; assembly: GCA_011037195.1. Lineage (NCBI taxonomy): Eukaryota > Metazoa > Arthropoda > Insecta > Hemiptera > Reduviidae > Triatoma > Triatoma infestans. The sequence continues at coordinate 85,291 of JAAEAF010001234.1, read as the reverse complement.
TTTGCTGACCGGGTTATTCAGGTTTCCTAAAGAAACAAAAATTTCCGGTGTGGACTAATAAAATGGACAAATTTTTATTAAACTTCGAAATGTTAATTCAGTTGCTCTAACATAGATATAGTGAAAGAGGGATACATTAGATTAGTACCTTTTTCAGCTAGAAACAGAGTGTGTTTACATTGCAACCCAGAAGAGAGCGCCAAAACATTACACAAACGCAAATACCTTTTAAAATATAATGGAAACAGATTCCACAAAACACTCTAAAATTAAAATTTTGAGCTAGTTAAAAATAAAATTAATTGGGTATTAATACATGTTTATGAAGTTTCAAGAAAACTGTCGAAAACGAAAAATTCAGCCTGATTGAATTTGACCAAAACCTTTGTATTAGATGCGGTGGTTGTATCTAAACGGAACTTTAGCTCGTGCAAAATCGGAGCTTTGTACGATTATTCGTTTTTGAGTTATTTTGTTCACACATATGTTAGACACATACAATTTTCTCTTCATACTCAGGGGACATGGAAATATGTATATTTCCGGTGAAAACTCAATTTCGAAAATTTGACACGATTTCAGTACTTCCCCTTGATTAGGCGTAAGAGAAGGTAGAAAAAAATAATCTCATAATCGATTTAACAGGTTACAGCCGATTTGGCTTTTATTGATTTCGTATGGATTTCCTTTAAAAGTGCATTTCAACGTATATATAATATAACTTTCACTTAAGGTGTCAATATTCCCGTCAGGAAATGGATAAAACCATTTCACCGAAGAACTTATCTTCCCTGCGGGTATCCCAGCCTTCAACATGACCAACACTTACTCTGACGTTGCACACTAACAGACACTATCTAACTAAAACAGTCGCATACAGATGAGTGACATACTGTCTATGTAGTCCCAACACTAACATTCAACGGAGACGACCACAAAGAAACTTTTTGGAACAAAAATAGGAGAAAGTGAATTGTCAGATGTCAAAAATCGTTGTATGAGGTTTTGTTTACGCCTTTCTTTTTTTTGGTCACCGGTTTACGATTATTTTTTTTTTTTTTTAATCTTCGCACTATAGATTATTTAATAAAAAAAATGTTAAACCACATTAATACTTTGACACATTTAGTCAAAAATACAATAACAAACACATCATCTGTTCATGCTTCCTTAATAGATTTCTCAATCGTTGAAAGTATTTTCAAATATTTCTTGTCTTAATCGGCTTTAGATAAGACTGATTAATTTCCCTAATTAATTAATTTATTATCATACATTAGAAATTTAAATTATGTACAATTTATTATCTTATCAGTTACCTCTGTTTTTAAAATGAATGACTTACTTTTTCCCGTTTTAAACGACTGATTTAAAGTTTTAAATTTATCTAGTTATATATATAAATTTTTTTAAGCAGATCTTATCAAAGTAAATACTTAAAGGCTATGTGTGAAACACTTTCTAACATTGCTACATGCAATATAAATCTTGGACTTCTGTAAAAGTATATCTTATTTTTTTGCTACAAATATACGACTTATCTCATGCTTGTTGTATTATCGCTCTAAATTTAAGTGTGGCGATAAATCGTCTAAGCATGCGCAACTTTCTCAGGTAAAAAAACAAAAAATAAACATTTTGTGACATTAAATTTATTTAAATATGTCTTAATTTATTTGAAGATGATAAATCTTGATATTTTTTGTTATTGTGAGGGTGTTGCTTGGGAGGTCCATTTTTTTCAGTCAGCATTAGCTAAATAAATTACATAATTGTGAATTATTTAAATTTATTTCTTCCAAATTTTGATTTGTATCTATTTGTCCATATAGAAACTGATGTTAAAACATAAAGTGAGCAAAATTGGCTTTGATTCTCCCGTCTCTCCAAATCTTAATGCTAGAAAGGCCCGTCAAACAATTTTGAGATAGATCCAAAAGATAGTTTCTAGGTATTAAAGCAATTAAACCAATACAAATTGCATAGACAAAACCGTCCGGAACCTCTTTCAAAACCCATATATATATGCGCGAATAATTTCTCCTTTCTTTGGCTTCTTATGTACTGGGTTCATCAGCCAATTCCCATCTTTCCAGCTTTTCTTTTCGATCCAGATCTCCTTCAAGCAATCCTTTTGTAGCAATTATTTGTCATATATTTTCCATCTGTGTGTTTCTCGGACGTCCACTTGCTTCTTCATTCTGCAGGCACATGTTCAACCATCCTTATGTACCCTATTCTTCTACACCTACGTCCTCTGCACCCACTTACTCTAACTATATAGTCATGACACTGGTACACAGTGTGTTATGAAAATTCAGTTGGCCGTTTACTGTATTTTGTGACCGTAGTAAAACTTGTATGTTTCTATGTTATTGTGGTTGGGTCCGCAGAAATGGTAAGTATCAGAGATATTTTCCATGATTGCCGTGCTTTTTTTCGTGGTCATCGACTGGTTTCGGGGGTACGCCCATCATCAGGATGTTTTGTCAAAACAGTGAGTGGTATAAACTAAATTTGCTTTGTGCAAGTCTATGCTAACACATTGTTTTGACAAAACATCCTGATGATGGGCGAATGCCCGAAACCGGTCGATGACCACGAAAAGAATTGTTTAATTATCGTAATATTTATAATGATATCAATTAATAAGTCTAATTAATATTAATATTTCTTAGTCTAATTGGATTTTGTTTCTTTGGAATCATTAAACATCTTTGGACTAAAGCAATTTTATGTTTTGCTAGCAGAGTTCATTATGCTTCTTTTTAATTTTTTTGCAAAACTTTCTACCAATATCTGTCTAGTTTTGGGACTTTTGCTATTTCTCTGTCATACACACATTGAGAACGAGCTACATTCTACATTCACGAGCACTGAAACACGCGGCCTAACATCAGCTTAAGAAATGAAGAAGAGGATGGTATTTATTAAGGATATTTACACAATAGAAGATGGAGATACCCACATATATATATGAAGAGATTACAATAAGAGAGGTTACTATGGTTGCCATCTAATCAGCGTACAATTGTTATGTTCTTATAGTCCAAGTCATGCTGGGTTTGTGCGTTAGTGTGTAATAGCATGGCTGTGTATATGATGTGTGGATGTAGTAATGTTCTATATATCATTGCTGTTCCTACATCATCCAAAGTCCGCTGCTACTTCTTCATCATATGGTTTCTTATTCTATTCAATAGCTGTATGATTAGATCGGTGCTATTTCTGTCTCTCTCTTCCTCTCTCACTCACATATATATTCAACTTTCTATTTATACACCTGGTCTTGCTTTAATTCTACTCTTGTAGATTGAGTGAAGCCACTTCATACTTTAAATATTTTATATCATAAACATTTCCGACACTTGATCATTACTTAATGAGGTATATCATACCATTAAAATATTCTCTATCTTCCTCTCTCTCTCGGAAGACGAACATGTGAAAGCAATAGATATAGTTGTATTTAACAGAAGGAGTGGCTTTCAAGCCAATACGACCATGATCTTAAACATCTCCTGTGCGCCTTCTTGTGTCGCCTTGTGACGTCTCATCAAGCAATGTGTTAGTGAAAATGAGCAAGAAGTTTGGATATACGTACAATTGAATTCTATTTTATATATCCTAATCTCCTTACTGACTGGGAAAAGTAAAAACCAAAGAAAAGACACAAACTTCATTACTTAAAATTTGGAATTTTCATCATTTGCATCCAAACATAAACAATAGAGATGGCGGGGGGCGGGGAGACAAGCGCCAACCAAAACCACCAATCGAGGCAGGATATTAATAATTCTAACGTCTCAGATTTTTTTCAGACTTTGTTTTTTTTTGTTTTGGTTTATTTATTATATAAGTAAATTCTGTTAATTCATAACATGCTGATACTGTTGGCTTGAGGAACTCGATGGAGAAGCCATGCTGCGCTGACACTCCTAGCATTGTTAGGACGTTTCATTGCAAAGATTATCCCTACGCAACTTCCTTTTCAGTCTCTTTGTTGTATTGTGTGTCTAGTTTAGTTAGAGATAAGAGAATTGTTGTGCTAATGTAATGACACATCAAAGTCATTGACACATCAAAGTCATAGCAAGGATAAAGTGGTTCCAGTCAGCTGCTACCCTCACAAAGGATGGCAGGAATAAAAGATAATTTATAACTAGTGGCCTAGCCGGCCGCTGTCTTCAAGACAAGGCCGCGGCCAAACAACAAGGCCCCTTTTCAATACAAGGGTCAGTACTTTACATCAAAGCAAGCACCGATAAAGCTGGCCACTGACCTAAATCACTGGACACCGAACTAACCAAGGTCGCACAAGGTCGCACACTAGGATAGATGTCTTGGTGTGAGTGTCTTGCTAACACTAATATAAACTTCGCCCCATTGGAAGAGGGAATCATTATTATAGACCAGTACGTCAGTAGATTATTATATACGAGTACATCGTTATACGAGCAGCAGTTCCGCGTCCCTATAGGTTTTACTTATACTTATCATAGTTGTGCATCTTAGTTTATTTACTTTAATCATTTTAAATTATTTGTTGTTTATCTCTTATTTATTCTAAGTATTTCTTGTTAATAGTTACCATTACTCACATTTAAATTATTGAACAAATAGTCTATTTTTATAAATTGAGTATTAGTAATTCGAGCACTAACTTCCAAAAATCTCTAAACTAACTTCCGCCCTCTTCAAGACATCTACTACATACCATAGGAATCACAACAAACGATTCCACTACACTGGGATAGTGTTTCGTGAAACTTTTTGTATTTAGTTGTGATTGTGTTTGTCACGATTGGTACATTGAGATCAGTTATAGTGTTGGAAGGTTTGAGACGTAGTAGGGTGCGTCGTAATGTGTCGTAGAAGTTTAGATTGGAAAGCCTGTATTTTGAATAGGTTGGAAGGTTTAGTAGAACCCCAGGCTTCGCAACCGAACAGCCATAGAGGTCGAATTATAGTTTTGTAAATTAGTATCATGTTGTCGTACAATTTTCCATCTAACAATCGTCGTAACTGTCGAAATCTCTGATTTAAAGCCTGTTTTTTAAGTCTTAAGTTAATCGGCGGTTTGACTGGAGTACAAACCACATAAAATCTTCTCTTTTTTTTTTCAAAAAAAATGTTACAAATAAAAATGAAAAGTTTATTGTCTGTGCAGTTATATTATAAGTCATTTTCAAGGAAAATTTTGAAAAAACTCAAAAACTTATTCTGTTAAACTGCACTTCCGGTTAATCGATTTTCTTCAAAATTTGAAATAACAATACTTGTCATGTGTATTAATATTATATAGGTGGCAACAACCATCACATTGTACTGAAGTGGTACTTTAGAGAATAGCTTAACGCTATTGTTAGAGCAGTTTTCGACTGGTCCCCCCCCAAAAAAACAATTCTCAGTAAAGTCGCACACTTCCGGTCAATAGATTTGCCCGAAACTTTCACTTCATATGCGGTAATAGTAAATAAATGGAATATCATGTTTGAAATTCTCCTACAATTTTTAGTTTATGAAAACTTTGGTTGACAAACGCGCACATACACACTGACTGACGAATGAAATTCGCTAAAAAACTATTTTTTTCATATTTCGGGGAAAGGGTGTCCTTAAAACATAAAATTTCCGCTACAAACTTAATTTCCAAAATTTCCTAAGATAGAGTAAGAGTGGAATTACCAATTTTCCAAAAGCATTGCTCATGTATTTTCTTTGTTTTGTTTGTTATGATCTTCTCGAAAGCTTCCATCAGTAGTTTTTTAAAAAATAAAAAAATCGGTATAAACGCTGCATACAAATTTTCTGGATGGAAAAGTGCTTTCAGAAAGGTTCTGACTTCCGTTGGGGGGAAGCATAAGAGGATATAAGGCTAGCCTATAAAGTAATATTTCTATAGATTATTTGGTTTTATTATTATTATTATATATATATAATGTTAACGAGAAAAATTTGAAGATTAGAAACTGAAATGATTTGCCTAAATTCTGATTTTGAAGCAAATCGATTGATTGATCGAATATGCGACTTTGCAGAATGCATTTATCAATTTTCTTTTTTTTCTCGCCATCTTCTGTATAAAAACATCGACAGATTTTTTTTTTGAATTTCGTATTGTAATTAGAACATATATATTAAACCTATCACAATTGTTTAAAAGAAAAAAAAAATCCCGAGAAAAGTGAATTTAAAGAGAAATCCTTGGGACGAAGATGCTTCCTTGAACAAAAGGCGACATTTTATAATAATAAAAGTTATCCCCCCCCCTCCGCTCTTATAAAGTATTTAAAGCAACTAAGCATTAAAAAAAAAATAATAAAATATTTGTTCAAATAGTATAATCTATATTACTATTAAAATAAAGACTTGTGAGTCAGCAGATGTTTTTTTTTATTTTTTAACATTGTCTTAAAGTTGAAATTTAATATTCCTTTTAAATGTCAAAAAGGGAACGGAACGAGAAGGTTCCGGTCCAGTAGAATGATGATGATGGAAGTTTATAATGATAATGATTATTATTATTATTATTGTCATTATAGTACACATATATATACTATAGTATACGACTCGTATATATAGATGAGTCACTTTAATTAAAGTGTCATTCCAACTTATGGTATGATGACCTTTGTAACAGCCAGGTGACAAAAAAAAAAAATGAATTGTAATACCTTCCAAACTTATGAAAAGATTATAAATTGAAAATTGTGAATTTTCGCTAAAAGAAAAATCGTGTGTGAATGTTTCGCAGCAGATTTTTTGTTTTGTTTTATTTTATATTAATTTAGCCGGATCAATAAATTTAGAACTTTACAGTCTACGTTTCTGTACACCAATTTTTCTAAACCTGTTTTCCAATAATTCTAGTCTATCTTTCTAAACATTTGAATGATGATGAATAACGATCAAAATTAGTAAATACAAACAGACATAAAGACCAAACAATTCCAAAAAAAAAAAAATCTGATCTGACACACACACACACTCGACTTTCTCTACCCTAAATTAATAAAATTTAATCAAGAAATTTTCTTTAAAATTGCCACGTTACAGTGTTTAGTTGGACAGGCTATAAAACTAGTGGTGGGGTTTTACTTGTGCATCTGGGCGGCCATATGTGGAGCCCTCTATGTGGAAACTAAGGAAGCTTATGCAAATTTAAATTTAAATTAACTAACACACCCCACATCCCCCACAACCCCTCTAAAATCAATTTTTCCGGAATAGTGTTTCACATAACAGTGACGAGGTTTTTGTCTATGCATTCCAAGTTTAAAGAAAATCATTGTAACCATTTTCGAGAAAAATTCCAAGAAACTCCATAAACCTAGTCAGTAAAATAAAAGAGGCTCATTGGAATATGGGCAAAACTTCAGTTTCTAGTAAACTACTAACGCTATCTTAACCCGGGAAACTCAAGTGTTTTTCATTGAAATGGCCGTGGAAACCTAAAAGATCAGTAAATGAAAAGACGTGCTTTTCTGTGTGGACAACATAATTTGCTGCAGTAATAACAACATATTTGATCGTTAATTCCGACATTTCTGTCGCACTGAATTTGCCCATTAGATTTGACGAATTTTGTAGTGCAGTTTAATATTCCCCATTTTATATTATTTCGATCAACCAGGAACAATTTTACATTTTGACTCCTAGATTGCACAAATGAAAATAAAATCACTCGTTAGCAATGTAGTTTTTCGTGTTAAATCTTTTCGATTCTAAATGATACATATAAAATAAAATAAAAATAACATAAAAAAGAAAAGTCCAAATAACCTGTACATTTATCTTCTCTCACTTTCAACTGTTAAAAATAACATTAAATATATAATCTATATATATATATATCTTATATAATACGAACAGTAGAGTGTAGAGCGCTCTGTATGACACATTGCCATTATCACCTCTGACAGACTTACAGACGTATCTACTTTTTAATGGAGTAGCCACATCTTCTTGTGACCTTTCTGTTTTGAACTTTATTTCTACTTCTTTTTTTTTTTTTCCTCTCGCATTATGATGTTTCATACTAGAGTTATATGTGAACAGCTCTGACACCTTTTTGGAGAATCATTCCTGGCTTACTAACATTCTTATTTTTATTCGTTAAAAAATTAAGAGATTAAATTTTATTTTATTTTATTTTTTTATAATTCCTCAGAAGATAAACAGAACACATTTTTCATTCCAAACTGTTTGATCTTTTAATCTGAGATTTCCCTTTCCTTTTACTTTATTGGCCTTAAAAAACATGTAAGTCATTTTAAGAAAAGTACAGAACAGCTGAATTAAAATATCTGCTGATTTACTAAACCAGCTGATTTTAATTATTTATTTTTTCTTTCGTAACTGCTATAAGGGGAAGTATGGCATTCATGTTGAATAGTTACGTGACATTCGCGGACGATCCGTTTCAGTTGATTTTTTTTTTTTTTAGATCCGATTTGGTGCGTGTACAATATAAAGATCCATTTCTACCGCTGAGATTTGGTTCATAAACTGAACAAGCATTCCAGCAGCAACAACAGCCGAGTTAGCTCTTTCATATTGTCGTCCGATTCTATATATTAGTACACCCTTCGTTCGTTAGTCAACCGAGAGAGACAAAACAACGGCACTCAGTTATTATTACAGTATTCTGTCATCATGTGTTCAAAACTTTTGCAAAAAAAAACTTTTATTATAAATTCATAACTTAATTATATTGTGATTGTGATAATAAAAATTATATTTACTTGCATTCAATTAACATGCATACCTCTAACCTCATACCTTTCGTATTTTAAACATATCCAATCTTTTATTACTGGATAAAAATAATTAAAATTATTAATAAAAATTAATTAAAAATTTTAAACAGCAAATAAATAAATGTTAAAATTAAATAATAAAAATGAAAATACGATCACATACATTTTGTTTTAAACGAACTCAAATAACTAACTTTTTGTTCTAATCAATGAAATACCGGTATTTTAAACTATGTCACATCATGGGACAACCCAGTAAATTCCTGAATTCATGATTCCTTATGTCCCATTATATACTATAGTTGCCCATTTTTATTTTTATACAAATGTAAAATGGGAAGAATTTTAAGAGCACATCCAAAAAGGACAGGTTAGATTAAATACTCTGGTCATTATTATTATTATTTTTAATTTAAGGCGTCTCCACCATCAAGCATTAAAAGGTTGTATTTCCGGCGCTATTCATTTTCTATTGCAAATACTCCCGTTGAGTTTTATTATAACAACAGTGGTTTTCAAAAACCGGGTCTTAGGAAGAGAAAATCTAAGGGTAAACAGCTGGACAAGTGGTCATTATTGCCACTTGGTACGCGAACCATAAGGCTCAATTGTACCGGCTCACTGATACGGATCCCAATAAGGATCCAGATTGGCGGCTAAAAAGATACGTATTTCCCATGACTATTAAATTTTCTATTGTAAATACATGTTCTGAGATTTTATGAATAAGAAAATGTGGTTATTAAAAATTGGGAAGTCCAAAATTGATTCTGCCGCCCCCAAGCCCAATAAGGGTTAGAGGAAAAAGCGGCAGTTCCACTAAAGGACAAATAATTCCCAATGTCCGCTCCCCCCAGCAGCAATGGCAGCTGATGGGGACGGACATTGAAGCTTCGGAATCGGAGGGTGGCAGCATTTCTGACCATCCTCCTAGACATAAGAAAAGAGGTTGGCCTAAGGGTAAGCCTCGGAATAAGTGTGCCACTGAGTAAGGAGTATTCTACGCATCCATATCATTTCTTTTACCAATATAATGAATCCGGAAATTAATAGTGTAAATAGTTTATTAAGTATTAGGATCCTACCAGGTATGAATTCTTCAAAATATTAAACATGTGTGAGTCCATTCTTCAATGGAACATGCGGGGCTTTATGAATAATATGGAAGGGTTACGTCGAATGGTGGCGGAATACCGTCCATTTGGGTTGTGCCTCCAGGAAACGAAGATTCGCCCGGGGCAATTCATTCGAATCCCTGGATACGTCGTGTATAGTAATGAGGTACAACCTGCCCCAGGTGGGAGGGCGCATGGTGGAGTGGCCGTATGTGTACGGGATAATATCTCGAGCAAACGGCTACCCCTACAAAGTAATTTACAAGCCGTTGCCGTGCGCCTAGCCGCACCACTGCAGATCACTGTAGTTAGTATATACCTTCCAGACATATTCTGGCGGAAGAGTGATCTGGAGAATCTGCTCTCGCAGCTCCCCGCCCCGGTGTTGTTGATGGGAGACTTTAACTGTCACAACACCTGGTGGGGGTCGGCTAGGACTGATACTCGGGGCAGAACTCTTGAGGAGATTATAGATAATGCTAACATGATGCTCCTCAACAATGGTGCGGCAACACATTTCAATGCACACTCAGGAGGTTTCAGTTCAATTGATTTGAGTGTGACAACTCCCACCGTCGCTGTTCGCTTGGAATGGACCACACTAGACGAACTATATCACAGTGACCACTTTCCGATCTTAGTATCGAGCTCCATCTCCAGGTCAGATTTTGTGACACCCTGGAGATACGACATCAAAAGAGCAAACTGGCCTGCTTATGCTTCTAGAGTGGTGACACCACCCCTTACAGGAGACGTCACCCTCGACACTAGTTTATTTACGAAGGCGTTGACAGATGCATCCAGGGGTACTGTACCGAGGGTAGGTGGGAGAGTCATAAGATCTCCCGTCCCCTGGTGGACCCCGGAATGCAAAGTTGCTAACAGGGAAAAAAAGCAGGCCCTAAATAGATTTAAAAGGTATCCGACGGAGGAAAATTTAATTGATTTTAAAAGATTAAGAGCAAAGGAGAGGCGTTTAATTAAAAAGTCAAAAAAAGAAACCCTCACCTCCTACGTGTCAAAGATTTCTACATCATCGACATTGAGGGAGGTGTGGAATAAGATAAGAGCCCTCTCTGGAGGTCGCAGAACCCCGTCGATACCTGTTCTAAAAATTAATGATGTCGTCGTCACCGAGCCAGGAGAGGTGGCTGGGGCCTTGGCTGTACACTTTGCTCAAGTTTCCAGCTCACAGGCTTACTCAGCAGAATTTCTCCAGCGAAAAGGTGATGTGGAGCAACAGCCACTCAACTTTGAGACCGCTATCTATGAAGCTTATAACGAACCGCTGACCATCAATGAGCTAGAAAATGCTTTAAACAAATGCAAAGATTCTGCTCCAGGGGTAGATGGAATCCCATATGATATGATCAAAAACTTAAATGCAGCTGGGAAGGAAAGTCTGCTCAGACTATACAATAGCATATGGGAGACTGGCCAATACCCTGATGGTTGGCGTGAAGCAATCATTGTGCCGATCCCTAAAGAAGGAAAAGACCCAAGTGATCCCTCCAGTTACAGACCCATTTCGTTGACCACCTGCTTGAGTAAGGTCCTCGAATCTATGATCAATTATAGATTAGTTTATGTTCTAGAAACGAGAGGGCTTTACAGCCAGTATCAGGCGGGATTTCGCAGATATCGTTCTACGTTGGATCAGGCGAGCCGCCTTGAGATCTACGTGCAAAATGCATTCATGCGAAGGGAGCACGTGCTAGCCGTGTTCTTTGATCTCGAGAAGGCTTATGATACAACGTGGAGATATGCGATTCTGCGGAAGTGTCACGAGTGGGGATTGAGAGGGAAACTGCCAAGGTTCCTCCGCGGCTTTTTAGAGTCGCGAAGGTTCCGAGTGCGACTTGGGTCGGTCCTTTCGGACCCATATATCTTGCAAAATGGTATTCCACAGGGATCGGTGCTAAGCGTAACTTTATTCACGATAGCGGTAAATAGTCTAGCAGAAGTTGTAGGCAATCCTCTTCAAGTATCTTTATATGTAGACGATCTCGCAATTTATTTATCAGGAACCGATCTAGGCGAGGTCGGAGAAACCCTACAACAAGCAATAGACAGAGTGGCTGACGAGGCTTCTAGGAGCGGATTTAGATTCTCTGAAACCAAGACGGTGTGCCTACATTTTTGTCGTTTAAGACAGGAGCATAGTCCTCCCACATTGTTTCTAAGTGGCACACCTATTCAGTATAAAGAATGTATCCGTTTCCTTGGCCTCGTATTCGATACTAAATTAACCTGGCAGGATCATATAGATTATACCTACACAAAAGCAAGGAAAACCCTCGACGTCTTGAAATTTCTAGGAAGCTATAGATGGGGAACGGAACGGGAAATCTTAAAACGTATATTTATTACACTTACCCGTTCCAAACTTGAATATGGAGCCCCAGTTTATAGTTCTGCGCGCAAGTCACGCCTGAAACTACTAGACAAGGTTTACAATGAAGGTATTAGACTGTTCACAGGCGCCTTCCGAACTAGTCCTCTACAGAGCCTCTATGTAGAGTCGGGGATGCTGCCTCCTCAACTTAGGAGAGAACGGCTCACCCTGACATACATCGCTGGAATATGGGGAAAGAGTTTCCATAACTTATTTCCCGTCATATTCGAGAGCCCACATAATGAAGAGTTCTATCAACAGCGCTCGCGGACGCGACCACTTGGAGTCAGAGCCAAGGAATTATTGGCAGCGGAGGGAATTGAACTTGGTCCGGTGGTAGGTTGGGGCTTTGCGCCTTCTCCTCCCTGGTCATTACCCTCTGCAAGCGTCCGCATGGACCTGGCATTCCATAAAAAAGAGGAAACCCCTCCTGTCGTCTATAGACAAAAATTACTAGAAATTCTAAATATTTATTATGACTTCCGACCTATCTTTACAGATGGGTCGAAGATAGGCGACGGTGTGGGTAGCGCTGTGTACACGGAAGGAGTTACCCTTAGTTGGACACTTCCGCATTATGCAACCGTGTACACGGCGGAAATGTTTGCTATATGCCAGGCCATAGAATTAATCAAGAATAACAACTACAAAAAAGCGCTAATATTGACGGACTCATTAAGTGCATTAATGGCTCTCCGGGACCGATTCTCGACAGACCCAATGGTCTTAGATATTTACAGCTTACTGCTGCAGTTAAGCACACGTGGTCAAGGGGTAACGTTCGCCTGGGTGCCGGGCCACATTGGCGTGTCCGGTAATGAAAGGGCGGACGAGGCAGCCAAGCGAGCTGCCTCTACACAAACAGAAGAAATCAGACCCGTTCGCCCCACTGACCTACAAATATATATGAAACACATTATTAACAGGAAATGGCAAAGTCAGTGGGACAGGATAAGCGAAAAGCTTAAAGATATTAAACCACGTGTGCGAAGTATTACAGTCGAGAATTTCCCGCGGCATGACTCTGTGATTTTGACGAGGCTGAGGATTGGACATACACGTGTGACCCATGGGCACCTCCTTATTGGCGGAAGAAGGCCGAGGTGCTCTCGATGCCGAGAAAGGCTATCGGTGGCGCACGTGTTGGAAGGGTGTCGTCAGGCTCTGCGTACTCAGAGAGAAAAGGCAGGCCTGCCACATGACAAGCGCGCTATTCTACAAGAGGGTTCTCCTTATATAAAGAGGCTATTTGATTTTTTAAAAGATATTAATTTGTATAGAAATATCTAAATTAGTAGCTAGGTTAGGTTAGGTTAATTAAACTTGGGTGAAGGAATATCGAGTACTTCACCCAATTAGGTTAGTTCTTTTTATGTTAGGGGAAAGGAATATCGAGTACTTTCCCCTCGTATGAATGTATATATTAGTGTGAATGTATTTATTAGTGCGATTGTATTTATTAGCGAGAATGTATTTACTGGCGTGAATGTATTTATTAGTGCGATTGTATTATTAGCGAGAATGTATTTATTAGCGTGAATGTATTTATTAGCGAGAATGTATTTATTGGCGAGAATGTTTTTATGTGTGAATGTATTTATTGGCGAAACTGTTAGGGCAAATGTTTAGCTTAGGCTTTTTATTTCGGGGTTGAAAGAAATTTTATAAAAGTATTTCAACCCTATTAGGTTTAGATTAACATTAGGATTAGTTCATTTAAGGGTGTGCAGGAATATTTGTTAAAAGTACTGCACACCCAAAATAGAATAGTTTACAGTGAGCAAATAGCCTCTTTAGGATAGGTTATGTAGATATTTCAGGATAGTTTCTTGCTTATATTACATAAAAATTTATCTGCATGCAAAAGTTCCACATTTAAATGATGCAAATAGATCCAGAATTTTCATATTAAACTTTATATGTATAATTGTTAATATATAATATTTATATTTAAATAAGATAGTTAAAAAAGATTTAATTAAAAAAGGGATGGCACAACAAGAGATGATCCACACTCCCCCTCGTCGACATGATCGATGAAATAAGAGGGGATGTGTGGTACCCTATTCAATAACCTTGGGCTCCTCATGCCTTGCTAGACAAGGCACTGATCTGGACGCCACAAAGGTTGAATATGTGCCATCCAAGCTCGTGCGGACCGAGTGGAGAACGAATCAAACTGAGGGCGCTAATAACCTTGGAAGTTGATGCGCCCAAAAAAAAAAAAATAAAAATTAAAAATTGGTCACTTCCCCGCTTTGTGTGTGTGCGTATGTGTATGTGCGTTTTTTTGTATGTTTGTGTGAAAAAATATTTCAAAATCGAAATAAATCGCAAGAACCTCAATCCTGATTCTCCGTTTAGGAACCAACGAAGGGTTACTGCCCAAAATCCATCAGCCGCAGATTTTTTTATCTCACTGAATTTTTTTTTTTTCTCTTTATCTAGAATGGCGGTTCGGAAAATAGATAACAGTAAAGTTAAGATGTCTTGGGTTCCATTAAAGCATTGCTGAAATTTTCCGTTTTGCAGAAAAATCAGCCGCTTAGCTCTAAATTAACAGTTTAGTTTTGTTCAGATTGGTAGGAGCGCTGTCCACAGGTAGTACCTAAACCAAAATATATAATATGTGATTGCCAGCCAACTTTACTAAACATTCCAAGTTTCTATTGAAGAAAGCCCCGGGCGAACAGAATTAAAGAGCTTACTAGGAATAAAACGATTACGCGCCAAGGTTTTAGTTTTTTTTCCTGAGTAGTTTAATCCTAGTATTAATAGCTCTTTTATAATACCTAGTTGACGAGTATTACCAAAAGTGAAACTGTTATTAATACCGGAAGTATAATGAGAGAAGAGGTTATCCAGAAGAGAAGCCTTTTAATATGGTTAGTATTTGGCTAGCCATGTTGATACGTAGAAGCACTACCACTTTATCCAATGAATATAATACTAAACTAATTAGTTTCTCTTCTCTTCTTCCCTCTCTTCTCTTCTTATCTACTTTTTTTTTTTAATTCTAAACATTCTTCCTTGGATATTGGGCAAAACCTCATGATTCCCTGCTCTGAATGTTCAGAGTAGCTGCGGTGCTCTAATTCTTTATAAAACGCCGTTATATATTATATACTTACGTAGCAGACATTAGTGAAAGCTCTCTTTTCATCTTTCTCTTACATCGCTTATATACTCTCTCTCTTTCTCTCCCGCTCTCATAAATACACACACGCACTGTCCACCATAAACAAGTTATCCATATGTGTAAGCCGATCTACTTTTGAGACACTTTTAACTTTATTACCTTCCATACTGGTTAATTAAGTTATTTGATGATGTTTTTTGTAACTGTTATTTATAATTAAATAAAAAATAAATAAATAAATTATAAAAATTTATCTGAAAAATTGTTGTTTGATAGTTTTATCTGTTTATTCGCCTTAATCTTATTCACGTATAATTAATTAATTAAACAACAACATCAACAAGAATATCTGGTGTGAAACACTCACACGCTTCCCCCTTTACTACACAATCGGCATAGATAGTGAAAAATTTTCCTCAAAGATCACAAAAGTGTTAGGTCTTATGGAGAAAATCGCAGAAAGCTAAAACAAACAAAAACTGTTCAGTAAAAACGCACTCCTGGCCAAACGCTTTTCTTCAAACATCGGGCAACAGATTTAATTCTAATAAATATTATTTAGAAAATAGATTGGTTTTAAAGAAAAGCATAACAGCACCCTATTCCCGCTAAAAGACCCCTTTAAATAAATTTTCCAGGAGAAATGTTGTGAATAAAAATTGGAAACCTCTTTATATGTATAGTTGATATACGCAGATAAAAGAAAATCGTTGGAGCTGTTTTCGAGAAAAAGGGGGAAAAAAATTGAAAAATTATTTTGTAAAGGGGTACTTTCGATTTGAGGGATTTTGACAGATAATTTCCTGTCGGATCTCATGGTGTGTGTATATATATATGTATATATGCAGAGGACCATTGTAAACACCACTTTCTCTGACTCTGACTCCTAAAACATGTATTTTCGGTAAATATTTGATTCGATCGCTTTTACTTTCTCTTACCGGCAGTAAGAGAAAGTTAATAATCGAGTGTGAAACACATTCACACGACTTTACTACTGCTCCATCCAAATATTACCATTCTAGCCGGCAAGTTTTCTTCAAATGTGACAATGTTATTAAAGATCCGATTGGACTCAATATTAGACCAACAGATACAAGCAGCGTCCCCCCCCCAAGTTAAACTAAACAGCCAGTTTTAAAGGTTAATCTAACTTCACAAATCATTAGAAAAATGACTGAAATAAAAGTGATTGGACCATCACTCTGTGTGTACCTATTTAATGAAAATTGTTGGAGCCATTTTCAAGAAAATTGCGAAAAGTATGGAAAAAAAAGAAAACTATTTGGTAAAGTCATATATTTTGTTAATGGACTATGATCCAATCATTCGTATCGAATTAATGCGTTAGTAGTAATCTAAAAGGAGTATAAAAATTTGAGAGAGTCTACTGATATTTATTCACTCTTTTAACGGTTCGCTAAATCATTTTTTATTTGGTATATTATCTGTCTTAGAATGCATATTTATTTTGTTCCTGATTGGGTTCGGATTTTCATACATTGTCAGAGTATGGATCCATACGTTATAAGGTTATGATCAGTAATTTCATTTTGTCATTAAACACAACAGATAGTAAGATACCTTATAACCTCCCGCACATATAATCCACAAGTGTCGAGTGAAAAGAAAACATTGCGTTTGAAGTGAACTCTCTACACAAAATTGATAGATTTACTCTAACGTTGGATAAAAATCCGAAACCGGTCAGGAACAAAATAAATATGCATGTTAAGATGGATAAAATACCAGATGTTATCCAACATTGCGGGCCCATCCGCAGGATATACCATTTTTTTATTTATTTATTCAAGGAACCACATATCATGTATTTCGATGAAAATATCATTTTGAAAAATTTTCACGAAGCAATATTTCTCTTACAGTAATCAGAGAAAGTAAAAGTACTTTATGTTAGTTGAAAAAAAAAATTACTATTATTATTAATATTGCTGATATAAGATTTCGTTTTTTGGCCATTTTTCCTGAATAGTCCCGCCTTCTTTTGCAAATCGCAGCAAGATTGTAACAGTTTATGGAATCAGCCCATGACCAGTACCTAGGCAAATATAGCAATTTTTTTTTTTAACTTCTCATTTATATTCGGCCAGAACCATAGTTTTAGTTCAAGCCCAGCGATTATGGCGTTTCTGCTGGATAGTCAATGTCACACATAATATATTTAGGCTTCCAGAGATAGTTTCAAGTATACAACTTCTTCAATTTAACTCTAAGCAAAGAGCAAACTTTTGACCCAACGCTACACACATTCTTTCCCATGTTACTCTTTACAGACGACTGCAAACGGTATATAGACCCAGACAACAGTGTAATGATGTACATCATGGTACTACGGGTACATCATCTAACTCGCCATAGATTCGGCTTTGTAGCCATTATCACTCTGTACTATTAGTACCAATTTCCACTGTTCCCACCTATAATGTCAATTATACCCTGACACACCACTCATTGCTAAAAGACTAGCTCTAATACCACAACACTGATAAAATCAACCTTAATAAAGTATATTTCTATAGATAATATTATTCATAACTATATGGATAAACTGGCCAATTTAATATAAAAGGTCGTATTGTAAAAATATAGAGGCGACATTTAAAACTATATTATACAAAACAACTTCATTTCAATTTCTAATCTTTTACGCACACATACACATACACACACACACACACACACACAATCTTAAACAATAAACTTTATAAGGTAATAAATACTATCTATTGAAAATAAGCTAATGCCATTTTTTTTTTCACACCTTATTCTCTTTATTTCAGACTTTATTTCTACTTTATTTTAATTTATTTCTTGACATATATTATTGTAATAATGATCTCGAGGTGTGGTGGTTCTTACATGGTCAAATTGGAATAAAATAGATGGGGAAAAAATAAAATGTTTAATTATTGTTTATAAAAAGCTGCAGTGAAAATGTCAGCATTTTTAAAAAAAAAATATAAACATTTTCCAGTGTGTGCGCAAGCGCCATGTTTTTTGTTATACTAAATTAAAATAATTAACACAGATTGTTAGTATTGTTGTTTTTTTCTAGGAAAAATTTAATGCTACATCAATATTGAACTAATAAGGTATCCTTAACAAAAGAATTCGAAAACATTTCTTGAAAATTAAGGATGATAATTTAAAACAAAAAAAAGAAAAGAACTATTTTAACTAAAATAAAAATAGCCTAATATATTTAGAACACTTAATATAACTACTATACAGTGTTAGTCACAATTTAAACTAGTCTAGAGATTTGTTTAACTGTCAAATAGGCCTCATTAGGAGCAACCAAACTAAAAAGAACACGTTGATCAATTAATCAAGTTTAGATAAAAAATTGGCGTCACCAATGTGGTAACGGTATTTCTATTTGGCTGAATGTTTGGAATGTCATTAATGGATTTAAGAGGAAGACGAAGGTGGATGGATAGAAGAATGTAGTGTAAATGGATGATTTTTAGTAAGATATTAGCATAAAATTTCCAGATATTCACTTCAGATGGTTTCTTATTTTAATTAGTATTTTTTAATTCAGTAATTTGATGTTTAATGCAATAAAATTAAATAAAATCATGGATCTAATGGTATATTAGTAAATGTAACTCGCCTATCTTCTGTCTAAACAAGACCAATTAACGAGTTATTCAGCAGTTCGGCAGTAAATATTAGATGGGTTCTTTGGTCCCTTAAAAAACAAAGAAAAATCGTATAACTGATCGTCGTCGTCTTTTCAAAGCAGCAGACTAGATGACTTGCGTTCGTAGAAGTAATGAACACTGAAATAGTTATAATACAAATGTTTTAAATTGAAATCAGTGGTGCCAACTGCTGTTAAAGAAAGTATGTTATTCGTTTGATATTACAGTTTCAATGTTTTGTTTACTTATTTAATGACTCTCATATGAACTCGAAAACTGTAACTGTTTTAATGTTAAACAGCAATTTAATGTAGGTTATAAAGCTGTTGCCATCTATAATGTATTAATTTTCTATTTTGCATATTTTGTTTATTACACTCTAGATCCTTGTATTGGTCAATATTGTCATTAAATGCCGGTAGTGTAGCGATTTATTAAATAATTTCTCTTGTCTCTCAGTATATAGAGGTGTGAATATTTATAGTACACTAGGAATATATTATTAAAACGATTCACTCACTATATAAACTATTTAGATATGACATATAACATATTATAGACCAACTCTAGGAAGCTCTATGTAATTTATTAGGTGTTCAACAAGGACTAGTTTATCTTATTAGCGTACGTATACATTTATACACAGTTGAGTGGTATAGTTGAACTAGACAATGTGGGCGTCATAGATACAATTTTGTTGACAATAGATAAAAAGATATGACATTCTCTCTATTAATAAAGAGAAGTAAAGATTATAGGCACGTCCCGGATATATTGTTTCTACAAATACTAAACGAGCTTCTCTTCTCATATTTAATAAAACTAGACTTCATATTTGCCACAGTAAAGCTCTGTTTTATTGTTACATCCCACCACTTATGTAGGCCTATCTTCATAGTAATTAATCTTGTCATCGTAAAATAGATATTTGCTTTTGTTCTTTATTTAAAATTAATTGTAGCTATACAGAATCTACATTAAATATCTAAGGAATAGCAAACTACAATCTGAGAGATTTTTACATTCGCTCACTGTTGTAAGAGAAAGCACTGTGATCTCGTTGAATTTTCCAAAAATGAGTTTACACCTCCTGGTTCTGGGACACCTTTTCAGATACACCCCTGCTACCAGGCACGGATAACAGTGGAAGGGAAGACATATCGTAGAAATGAGGGCGGCTATCCTGATAAATACAAAGGTAGGTATTTTAAAAAAAACAACTCATAACTCAATGATGTTGTGGCGAAAAAGCGCTTACACAAGAAGCGCTGAAAGAACCAAATCCTTTGATCACCTGTACTATTTGTACAATTTCTAACTGCAAAATGGGAAGACATGGCTTGAAGCTGGAGTGGAAACGAACTTCTTCGGTTAGGATAACCTTGTCTTCAAAGTCTTAGCCCTCAAGTTTGAAAACAACCACCCCTCTATATAAAATCAAAAGTTTTCAACAATAATACAGTTTTTGAGGTTCTCTCAGTACGACTTTTCTTTCTTTTCTTTGTAACAACGGTCACTATAGGCAAACGTTTTCAATAAGCAATAATCGCGCCTCAAGAAGCTTTCTTCGGTTACGACATTGCCTTATAAGCTATCCTTAGATTTCTCACGCCCTTGGGAGCTGCTTCATCTCACCAATTAGAACACTTCCAGAGGCCGGCTACATACTGCAAACACTCCAGACGGCAGTGTTCATATACACAGATGCACAAATCTGATGCGCCTTCAGAAAAATGAAATAATTAAAATATTTTCGAATTCCCGTATAAATTAATTGCTAGGAATTAATTAAATATTTTCAAACTGTTTGTTCTGCTGTTAAGTTTTCGATACTCAAGTCATGTATTTATTTTTGGAAATATTGTCTTTATGATAATATTGAGTAAAAGGGAGGAAAATCTATTGTCAAACACATTGTTTTAGGCTTAATTTAGTGGCTCCGGAAATATAGATTTCCTAGGAAAAATGTTGAATAAATCTGGCTTTTTTCCAGAAAATCGCAAAAAACAAACTAAAATTCTATTTAATAAACTGGTACTACTTCCCGGTTGAGAGATTTTAGTTCCGTTAACTTTTTGTCGAATTCTCCAATTAATATCAATAAAACGAATGGTCACATCTGACCCCTCTATGATGAGAAAGTAAAAAAACAGTTGAAAGGGAACTTAATATCCACAGAATCTATCTATGTCTTGTACCAGTTGATCTCATCAGATATAGCTATCAGTTAGTCAAAAACTGTATAACCTATAACCAAAACTTGATATCTAAATCAATTGAAAACTCAAAATATAACTGGCACTACAGATTAATAAGCAACCTTGTTGGAGGAGATGAAGATTGCCTGAAACTTCGATGTAGTTTGAAAATTCAAAAAGACAATAAACCAGCTAAGATTGGCAAATTTAATAAATTTTCACATATTCCATAAATGACCACAGAATATAAATTACAAGGAAAGAACAACTGAACGCGCTCTGTAATATGCAACTTCCGGTAACTAAACAACACTTTCTATTCCAATGTCCAATCTACAGTCCTTATCTAACCAATATACATTGCTCCTCCTTATATCGTTAACCAATCGACTTATAGTCTGCCCAACAATATCATATTGATAACCATCATCACTTTAGAGTAAATGTACGATAGTTTTTATTGTATGTATGACGTTCGCAAACTCAGGGTTTTTATCCTAAAGAAATAATGAAATACTTCGAGCAAATATTAAACCAAATTATATCATTATTAAAATTAACCCAATTAAGTAATCAGTATTATTTAATGCCAATTACCACACATTTATTTTTTTTAAGAATTGAGTTAAAATTTGACAATTTATTATAAATGTTTGTTGAAGAACTCATTTTGTTTACGGCAGAACTTTGGTTACAAATGCATTCTATTCTATTATACATATATAAAATAAAAAAACAATACTAACACAGAAAATCTCAAAATATATAATTCTGATCAAAATTGAAGTTCCAAAATCGAATCAAACAAAGTCGAACAAACAGCTGTTTCAATAGAAATAACAGCTATCTCATTAACGTCAGCAAAAAACAACTGAGCGATGATTTGTGAAAACAGAATGTATACATATATATATATTTTTTTTGTATTGGAAAGTGATATTTGATGAGTACAATTGTAGAATATTATAGAATACAGAAGATGAAACCACATTATTATAGCAGCCAAGAGAAAGAAGAAGATGTTACTTATATTTGTAGCCGCAACATTATCTGTATGATATGTTCAGATATATTTTAAAATTGGAGTTCCGTGAGCAATTACTAGGTTTACAATATAAAGAAAGTAAAATAAGAAGAAGTTTATCAAGAAGAGAAAGAGATGTTCTAATTCCTGGGCAACCACCATAGTTAGCGGTTTTTTTTAAAGAAATTGTTTATATTTTTAATATTCGTTAAAAACCTTTTTTGTTTTTTTGGGGGGACTGTTTTGAACTGCAATTTACTTAGTTTTAGTTAACTAATTTTGTTGAAACTTGGAATTTTTATAGAATATTTAATTAGTTTTAATATTATTTGGGTGGGAGACACTTTTGAGGGAAGCATGACTTCTTCTTGCCTGCTTCCCTCGGACTTGCTCTCAAATTCTTTTCTTTTCTTTTTCTTTAGTTACGCTGACTAAACTCACAGACACAAATACTTAACTATTTCTATAAAATTGAATTTTTCTTGTTTAGAACATGAGTTTTCTTGTAGAGAATGCATATATTTCGTGAAAATTTGACATGAATAATTGTATTGTAAGTATTGACTTATTTCTGTGCAGTAAGAAAAAATGGGAAACAAAAAAATCTGAAGTGAAACGAACCCTACTTTCTCATACTGCAGTTAAAATAAAGATAAAATTGAGGGATTCTTTTTAAATCTTAAACTTTCTACTCCGTTACCTGAGATCAGATTGGATTCTATAGGGGATCGGCACTTCAGACTACACGCCCCTTATGAATCTATTGTGGCTTCCTATAAGTTGGTGACTCCGGTCCTGTCATTTATCTGAAATTTGGGATCCGGAGAGGCTCCTAGGTGGTCGGTTAAGAGCACCCTCTCGAATCCTGCCTACTTTATTAGACTTAGTTGTTCCGAGAGAAGCCCCAGGGTGAAGCTTGGAGGTGTCAGCTTCTCCCTTCCAAAGAGGCGAAACCTCAGCCATACGAACCCCTTGCACTGCCACATAACGTACAGTACTATTTCCAGTTCTTCCTGACAAAACCTACATAGGCTCTCCGTTGTCAGACCCAAGCGGTGCATGTGCTTATTAAGTCTACAGTGGCCAATGAGGAGGCCAACTGCTATCCTTATGGCCACCCGGCTGTGTTGAAGTAATACTACAGTAAGCCTGGGCGAGTAGCTATGGATGAACATTTTCGCCTGCCTTGGACTGGGGTTTTTAGCCAACATTCTCGTGATCGATCGTGTATTAATGCTCTGATAGCTGCACTTTTGAGCTACCTTGCGGTTTGAACGGTTCGGTTCCCTATGAAACCCTGCCGGGCTAAGTGACTCAGTTGCCTTTTATTAAGTATAATAGTAATTATGGAGTGAGAGGAGTTTGTTTAGCATCCTGGGCAAGTAGTATTGAATTCTATTGCACTCCAAAAGAAGCGCCAATAACGGCTCAGAACCATTACAATCAATTTTTCTGAAAAATACTTGAAATAAATGTAGTGTTTGTATCTTTACATTTCCAAGTTTAAGGAAAAACATAGGTGTTTCCGAAAAAATCCAAGAAACTCCAAAACCTTCCGGTTAACTGATTTTCTTCAAATTTGGAATTCTAGCTATACTTCATAAAGATGGTAGAGCCAAGTTTAACGTTACGTTGGTGATTCCAGAAAGTACCGGGAAAATTATAGATTTTTCCTGGCAAAATAAATAAAAAATGATAGCATTTGTGTGCGTAGACATCTACAAAGACCCCCCCCCCCTTTTTTTCTGCAAATCTCGAAAAACTGAAAAAAAAAAAAATTTAGTAAATTCCGCACTTTCGATTGATGAATTTTGACTAACATTATTATGTTAGTCCATTCGGCTAAAAACATTTTTTCCGAATTTAGAGGACACGCTAAAACATGTATTTCCGGTGAAAAT
Source organism: Triatoma infestans (assembly GCA_011037195.1). NCBI lineage: Eukaryota > Metazoa > Arthropoda > Insecta > Hemiptera > Reduviidae > Triatoma > Triatoma infestans. The sequence goes on along the minus strand of JAAEAF010001234.1, from coordinate 61,089 downwards.
TTGACACGATCGTAATACTTCCTCTTACAGCAGTAAACGGAAGTAAAATGGTGTTTTAATCTCCAATTGTCCCGACTGTTTCCCTTTCCACCTATTTATTGTTCTAATTTCATTATTTATGTGATAAAGAACGTAAAAATTATGTTTTTTGAAATGTAAAAAATAGAATAATAAATGGGATTGGAATCTTGTGATGATATTATATGGAGGGGGAAGAGTGGCAATAAAAATATGGCGACACTTTCGCCAATCTGTTGTCCATCGTGATGAAGAGCGAGCACGTGACAGAAAGTTAACTTCACTTTAGATATAGTTAGCCGTTACGACAATAATCTTTATAGTTTATTTATTCTCTTGGACACAGACACACAAACATACAGGCCGTGGTTGGTTGTATTCGTACAGAGATGAAACACTCTCACTCTCTCTTTCCCTCGCCGAACCAGCTGGTTCTATTCAAGTAGCACAATCTGAAGCTGTCCCATTCAACGACGTCATCATCGTTTCAGGCCAATCATACTTTCTATACTGTTTTAAAATAACAGTGAATAACATTCATTGAGGACAAAAAGATAGCCGCATGCCTAATAACTTCCGATATTGCTTCTGTCTATTCGTTTAGTAAATAACCATTTTTTTACTTCTCTTACTCTTGGTAAGAAGAAGTATTGTGATCGTGGCAAAATTTCGATATCGAGTTTTCACCAGACATACACGTTTTGAGGTCCCCCTAAGTCCGAAAATGTGGTGTTTTAGAAATTGATCTGTGAGTGTGTGTGTGTGTGTGTGTGTGGTCAAGAATTGAAAATCGCAGAAACTTGATATTTAGTTTCTTCTCTAATAGGATCCGACAATAAGATGCGGATCAAAATCGAACAACCGGAAGTAAACACTTTACTGAATGGTTAATGGGAAAATTCATGTCTGTTTTTTTGTAAAGTGTGACGTATTAGTTTATTAAACCTACTATCAACATAATATTAATTAGAAATAAATGTGATGCCAAATTCCGAGTTTGAAGAAATATCTGTTCACCGAAAGTGCAACTTGCCTGAATAATTTTTAACCATAATCATAATCACACTCATTTATATGAAAATGTTAAGTAAACATTGCAAGTTTATAAAACATTATAGAATTGTAATAGTTACAAGTAAGAGAAAGTCGTGAGAGTAGTGTCTCATAATAAATTTGGAATTTCTCTTTATTAATTATACGAGTACTTTCTCTTACTCCTAGTAAGAAGAAGTATTACGATCGTGGCAAATTGAGTTTTGAACGGAAAGATATACAGGCGGAACTAATACAAAGTTTTTAGCAAATTGTGTATATATATATATATATAGATATATATATATATGTGTGGGGTGTGGTGGTGTGTGTGTGTGTTTTAACGGAATCTTTAAAAAACGAAAAATCGCAGGAAGCTGAAACTTGGTATTCCATTTAGGTACGATCACCCTATTAGGCACAAAGATTTTGAACAAAATCCATCAACCGGAAGTGCTACTTTACTGAATAGTTATTTCAGTTATTCGAGATTTTTTTTGGAAAAGGTTCAAACGATTTTCTCTAAACTTCGTATACTATCTACAAACGTAGGTACCTATCACTTTTATTTGAAAGATTTTTTCGGGGTTTTTGAGGTCATAGTAGCGTTATGCTTTCCATTAAGTACCATTTCAGTAAAATATATTGTTTTACTATCTACATAATATTAATACACATTAGAAGCATTGTAGAGCTTCAAATTTGAAGAAGTTTTTTGGAATTTTCCCGGAAACGGATCCAACGATTTTTTTTAAACGTAAAATGCTCACTGTACAGATATAAGCCTATCACTTTTATTTGAAATATTTTCCCCGTAAAAATTGATATTATAGGGGGCCTCTCAGTTACGTATAAATTTAATCTTGCAGTACATTGTTTTGAAAGAGTAGGCGCCCACAGTGTCCTCTCAGGAATATCTGCACCCCACCACTTTTTTTTTATTGTATTGCCAACATATCTAAACGTTTGTAAGTGTTGCAATTTTAAAGAATTTTTTAAAAATGAAATTTAATAATTGGTATATGAGGAAGTCGTCTAAGTGGTTCATACCAGATTTTTGTTTGTTTTTTAATTCGTGATTTCCTTGAAAACCGCTTTCAATTATTTTCAATATTTTTATTGCAAATTTTTAGTCAACTATTAAATCTCCAAATAGGCATTGTTAAATAAAATGTGATATTTTGTGGATGTTCACAAATTTGATGGGCAAGGTAAATTTATTATCTTCTCTCTCCATTTTCCACACTACTAATATAATAACTCTTCATTCTCACGAGAATTGACGTTCGTTAGACGTGTTAAGATAGTGGTTAAAATTCCTGGTGCATATTAGAAAAACTTTTTTCACTTTTCTTAAATGTTAGTGTTTTTTATTATATACACTGAAATCATTTGCAAAATTTACATTCTGTCCGATGGTTTTCTTCTTTTAGAGGTTTTGAAACGTGTTAAGGTTTTTACAGGATGGAGTTGTCGGCCTTACGTCTAATCCCTTATTACAATAGTATCTTGCATTTGAAAGGTTTACTTCTATTACTGTGAGCCAGAAATAGAGTTTGCCTACGTGGTTTGGTTCCGTATAGATAGGTTCTTTGTGCAGTGTAAGAGTGTAAGTAATGTTTCTGATTTTGATCTAGGATAACCAGCAAGGATGCCACGATATCCTGAATATATGGCTAGTCTGCTTTCAACTATGGAGTAACTTTATTATGCCATTTTATATAACTTTGATATAAATTCAAACAAATCATTAAATTCATATCCAACAAATTCATTTAATAAAAGAAGAATAAAGAGAATTGCTGAATAGAATACACAAGCAAACAAATGATCACTGACTGTACTGCAAACAGTATGGAACTATTCCAGTCTGTGCATGAATTGGCCAGAGTCTGGAGGGGTATCCGCGTACCGCCACCGTAATTCCAGTAGCTTCACAATACTATTGTTTTCAACTTGTTCATTTCTATTTACCGCTTCACTATCACTCTCTCTCTCTCTCACTCAAACACTCACATACATAGTCCCTCAGTCAGTTTGCCACTTCTGTTACTTTTTGTTTCAGTTTGCTTGTAAGGACATGCGTTGCTCTTATTGTTAACTTTCTAGATAATTGTTTTGAAAAAGTTTTTGTAGAAACTTGATTAGAATCTTTAAAAAAATCCGGCAAGAATGGAAGCAAAAGTTAATTAATAAAAAACAGAAAAAACTGTTGTGAAACACTGACACGACATTCTCATACTCTAAGTAATACAATTTAATTAAATTTGCTTTATAGTTACAAGGTTTACAATGTTTAGTAGGACTGCCTATAAAAAAAAAAGCGGAAGTGATTACATAGGTAGGACTTTTGTGGAGCGCTCAAAACCACAAAGCTGTTGCAGTTAATTTAAAATCTAAATGACAGGCCTCCAACAACTCTCTACAGAGCAAGGTATGCGAGCGTATAAAAATCTGTTCAGTTTATCGCGATTTTTCTCAAAAACTACTCTAAAATGATTTTCTTCAGATTATATAAACGATCATTAAATTAAAATTCTAATACATTTATTTCCCCGCCAGGGTTCACTGAAGCATGCAGCTTCCTACGTGTTGCAATCCTACGGGTTCCCACACTGTGCTTTTCACTACATTAACATATAAACACATACCGAACACAGCCAAGAGCTACCTTCCCTTGGAGGTAATTTTGGCAAACAAAGTAAACCTTTCAAATGCAAGCTACTATTGCAATAGGGGTTAGACGTAGGGCTGACAACTCTATCCTATAAAAACCTTAACATTTTTCAAAACCACTAAAAGAAAAAAATCATCGAAAAAAGACCATGGCGAGCTAAAAGAACCTATCGTAACAGGAAATGTAAAAAGTATAAGAAATGTCGAAACATGGACAATGAGGACAAACCAAGAATTGAAAGAACTCATCGGAGACATTTTCCTTGGTAGCCTGCTTCATTTTGTGGCCATCGACCGGTTTCGGACGTTTGCCCATCTTCGGGATGCGTTTTTCAGACAGTGTGACAACACAGACTTGCACAGAGCAAATTCAGTTTTACACTGAATTGCCTGAAAAACTGAACTGAAAACGCATCCTGAAGATGGGCGAACGCCCGAAACCGGTCGATGACCACAAAATGAAGCAGGCTGCCACGGAAAATGTCTTGATGAACACGGTGAACAGGACCTTAATAGAAGTGTTGAAGAAAGAGTTGAGGAGGTTGGGTCTCTTAGAATGAATGGAGCAGGACAGGATTTCGATGAAGATATTTCGATGTTCATCGGCCATTCGGGAGGTAGAAAAAGTAGAGGAAGACCACGGATGACGTAGGAAAAGACCTCAGGATATTAAGAATCAAAAGGTGACTTGACAGAGAGGGTGGAGTGGAGGAACGTATTTGAAGAGCCTAGGGCCCCTCATGAATTGTAATACCAACAGCAGGAAGGAATTAGATGAAGTGAGGACACATTTATTTGAAATCCTTTTTTTTTTTCTTTCAAAGAAAATTAATATTTGCGCTATTTGGAGAATCTTTTAGTGAAAATATACCAGTTCGGAGAAAATGTTAACACTTTTAATTGCATTAATAACTGCGGTAAGTGAAAGTTGTGGGAATTTATGTTTATTTTGTTTCCCTTGACTAGGTGACCCCCCCCCCAAGTAGAGCAAGTTTGTTCAGCATGACCCACAGCAGCGTTTTTCCCCCCAGCTACAGTAGCCCTGCAGCTGGGGGTTTAGGATTCTGCCTGTCCCATCATGTTTACAAGCATATTTGGCAAATTATTATTATGCAACAAGATGTCACATATCGTGTGAGTAATTCACATCGGGACTGTTTTCTCAATGTTGCTACACAAATTGCCGTAAAATGCAATCTCTCCAAAAAAAGAATCAAGAAATTAAACATTCTATAATTAATGTGCCATTAATCTTTCTAGCATAATTAAATGTTTTGAAAGATTATTAATTACTAGCATTTCCATTTAAACGGGATTATATTTATTTGTTTTCATTAATTTAAAAGTTAATACAATTTTTTTTTTTTGGTACATTGAAGTAATCTTTTATACTGTTTTCCTACTTCATCTCGGCCTTCTATAGTTGCTAAGGTTGTTCATCAAGTCATCCGCTGCTTTTACCTATCCCTTTCTAAATCAGCTATCTATCTTCCCGTCCATCATTCCATCGCTTTGTCTGACCAACTTTTTTTTGGCTCCTTTGCTTTTTCACCTGTCTACCATCCTACCATACTACCATCACTTTTTGATCTCATTCTTTTAATGTGATCGTTAATCTGAAATCTCTCTGGGGGGGGGGAGCAATCAGAGACAAAAATCTCTTCAAATAGATTTATAAGGATGAACAATCAATCAATCAATGGGCTTTACAACTCATTATTGGGTCTTGGGTGAGCCCTGGCTCGAGAATTTTTTTCTATTCAAGCATCTGGCATCACCTCTGACTCCGTCTTGCTATCTCAATCTGGATCGTCCTACAGTTCTATGGATCTTCGGGTCTTACATCCATAAATACATTTTGGAATATCGCTTTGTTCCATAGTGTGACATGCCCTGCCCAACACAATCTCACCAATTTTATGCTTTCGAATCAGTCTCAGAGTATTTTTCTTTTAGTAATCAAAGATTTCCCTTTCTTGGGCTTTCTTCATTGTCGACGTCATAGCGGCCCATAACCGGGCGAATAAAAGCTTTATATATTCTTATTTTTGTAGTCTTTATCAAATACCTACATCAAATTTCCAGTAGCCCCTATTGACCGCTGTTATACTTGCTTTTATTTCAGAGCCAGTGACATCTTTTGTTTCTTACAAAACAACGCATGTATGTAAACTAGTTTACTCTTTTAAAAGGGTACGTACCAATCCATAGTTCCTGTGTAAGGACACTTACTGACAGACAGTTTCTTATCAAATAATTTACAAGACGAGCGACGATTAGAGCAATAATAAATGTTCACAGCCTCTAATTCCCCCTTTTCAAATCCTTGGTTGAACTGCAAATCTTGTATAGCATAATGTAATTGAGATTACAGAAAGTTAAGCCAAGAATATTGAACGCTGTAATAAAGTCCATCCAGTATTGTTAATAAAGTTTAAAAACTTCTAAATTAAGTAAGTTTACTCATGAGAAAGCTCGTGAGCAAATCAACAACGTTAACATTTTTTTTCTTTATATCCACAAATACTCGTTTAAAGCGAAATCTTAAAAAATTATTTAAATAAGTAGATATTAATTTTTTTTTCCTGTCTAACAGTTCATTAGAACTTATTATATATTTATTTTTTTGCAATTTTGGTCGTAAACTTCTTGGTTTTCGACAAGTTTCAATAATGGGGAAATAAAGAAGAAGAAAGAAGGATTTATTTTGAATAAACGAACGACCTGTTGTCTCAATCACCAAAAGAATTTTGAACAATTACTCAATCTGCCATCAGTATATACCTAGACACTTCGAGAGTAAGAGAAAAAAGCGCGCGGGGTATAGCTCGGCAACTTAGTTTTGGAACCTGTGAGCGGAGTCAAATGACGTCACAGCTACTATAAAGTTTTGGTAATGGGCGTAGCTTAACAGCCGTTTGGGTGCCAGAACTAAGTTGGCAAGCTATACATGATACTATTCAAATTCATCATCGTCTTTACTATAAACTCATGAATTCGTAAGGCTCTTGTAATAGTTAACGGCAGATGGTGATGATGGTTGTTGAGAAAGATGGAAACTATAGCAGACCTTTTTATCACACAATTTCTATTTTCTATTTTTTCTAAGTAAACAAGAATGAAAAAAGAAAGAGAGTCCAGCAACGTGCGATATATACGATAGCTTTCGATTTCTTGATATTGTATTGGTTTGGAACATTTTCCTTGCTCTGCTAATTGTTTATGACCTTGCTTGTTCTTTACTACCTGACATTAGTTACTCCCTTGAAGACAGAAGTAAAATTCCGGCAAATTTGTAAAGATACACTTCTGGTTAATGAATTTTCTTCGAATTTGGAATTACAGCCTTGCTATTATATAGAAAGAGGTTTTGGCATTTCAGACAATAAGTAGTATAAGATGTTTACACAAAATCGCAAAAAACTGAAAAAGAAAAATTATTCAACAACGTCAAGGAGCCTGAAAAAAAAAGAGTAATTTCTGGTTTAAATTCAATGTTAAAATTTGGAGACGACGATTGCACTACTTCCTCTCCCAGAACTAGAAGTAAAATAGGTGAAGATAACCGTGTATATAGAAGCTCTAGTTAAAAGAAATCTACCATAAACATGTCCGATACGGGTCCGATACTTCTTTTTCCTCTTTATTAATAGGGTAACTCCTACGCGCTCCCCTGCCCCGCCAAAAAAAAGCTGCGTATTCAACAATGCTCTCCTTTTTTTTCTTTAATTTCACCATTTCTTTCTGGCTTATTTATTTATTTCTTTTATTACCCAATATAATATAATCTTCACCTTCGAATACCTATCCATTACCGTGCTTTTTGTGTGACCTCTGTACTGTCTCATCTTTTCCCCACACTAGCGGTTAGGATTAAGTGGTGGACAACCAAAAAAATAAAAAAATAAATAAATAAAATAAATAAATGGCCGACTAGATCATAAAATTTAATGGTTCAACCGGAGGAGATAATGTGTCATCCTTAGAGGTCCGTAATAAAGGGGCGCTATCTTTTTTCAAATAGGTTGCAGAAATTATTAAACTAAGATGCTCTGCTTCGTTTTTTTGTGTGAACTAATAGCAGTTTTTATTATTATATTTTATAGCTTTAAATAAAAAAAAAAATACAATAAAAGAATCTAAAAAAAAATCTACACCAACTATGCCCAACCAAAAAAGAAGTAACCTCATTAAAGCCTTTTATGTTTTATTAAATATAATTATGATGTTAAAAAAAGAACACCTTTCTTTTGAGCTAATGAACTAATAAATGAAATAGTATTTATTTAATAGTGACGGTGCCCCTCTTATAAACTTTTGAGATTTAATCTTTTTAACATTTTTCTGTCTATTATACCATTTTAATTTGTTCGTTGCAAATGAGTTGGGTTCCCCTTCATGTTTCGTATATTTTTTATTTCTCTCTTTTTGTATGATAATTTCGTGCTTAATTTCTCTTTTTTTTTTTTCTTTTTTTTTTACTTTCTTTTATTGCCGTAAGTGGAAGTATTGTATGTTTTAAGATCCGCAGAATACGAATATAATGTTTGTAGCGAATGTGTTTCTAACGAATATAATGTTTGTGTGTGAGAACAAAATATGTAAAAAAAAAAAAAGAAAAAAAGAAAAACAGAAAACGACTACAACGATTTTCTTTAAACTAAAATTTTCTTCGATCTGCACAGATATACAAACCTATAATTTTTATTTGAAACATTTTTCTGAAAAAAAAAACTTATTTTAGTGGTGATCTGGGGGACAATTAGGTTAAAAATTTTCAACTGCCGTTACAAGCTTCATTAGTTGAGACAGTAGGCACTCCCATACTTAGTTACTTTCAGTAATTTTAATTTTTTTTTTTTTTGCATTTTGTATGTGTCAGCTGATAAAATTAAACAGACTTTTAGTGGTTTTATTATTTTATTCTGTTACGAGCGGGGGGGACACAAAAAAAAGTGAAATTTTGTTTACATCTATAAAACTTGATATGATCATCATATTTATACAGTCAGTTTGTGTGGATGTGCGAGTATGTTAATGACAATTCCAGACAGGTACGAAGTTTTAGTTAAATTTTTTATAATTTTAGGGCACTAGAGAGCGCACTCTTGTGTGTGTGCTAATTTTTTTACCCACTACTTATTTGTATCACGTATTTCTTTTTCCCGTCACTTTCTCTCTCTGTTTATAGGGAAGATTTAAATCTTTATGAAGCAGAATCAAGTCAAAGACGGTAGTTCTTTCACACGTATATACAAGACGACCCAAAAGAACACGTCATAACGGCTACGCGGAATTTTAATGGGTAAATTCTCAATAAAGTGCATAAGACAAATTTCTCAGCCAAATATTTCATTCAATTGCCTGTTTCAGTCGCTTCGTTTAAGATTTTTTCTATGAAACAGATTAAAGTCATAGATTTTGATCAATTTTTTTTTTTTTTTAATATATGTTTCGAGGTCCTCTCATTTTAAAGAACGAACACTGTTTCTGAAAACAAGTTAAAGTTTAAACTTGATATGCTGCGTGCGTGTTTTTTTTTTTTGACCAGTGGACTAAGTATCAAGATTACAGTCAAAAAACCTTCAACCGAAAGTATCAGTTTACTGAAACGGTTTTTTTTTGTGTGTGGTGGTTTTCTCAGTTCAAATATTCTCTCTAAACTCCCGTCACACTTGTACTATGGACTTTGAATGAATCATTTTACCGAACGAAAATCGATTTTATTTAAACACTCTCACGACTTTTTTCTTCCTGCAATTTACACAGTCATGAATGAGAAAGTTTCTTCAAACTTATAATTCTTAGTAAATATTTCAGGGGATCCTCAATAGACCTCTCAATGAAGGTCGCAGTGGAATGAGGCGTGGCCCTCCCCGTTCCAATCTAATCTACTAAATATTTGTCTTCAATCATCCGTTCATCAACGGATGAATCTAAACTTAATAAAATAACTTTTTTGAGGAAAGCATCCATTCAGTAAAGTGGTATTTCCGGTTGAATAATTTTGATAGTTAACTTCCTGTCGAGGATCCCATGGTCGATACCCAACCAGAATATCAAGTTTAAAAACTTTCTGCGACTTTGTTCCTTTTTAAGCTATGCTAAGGACAAACGTACATACACACAGATCATTTTCTAAAAAACACTTTTTTAGACTCAGGGGGCCCTTAAAACGTGTATTTCCGGTTAAAACTCTATATTGAAAATTTTGGAAACGATTACAATACTTGGCCCTTCAAAAACGGATAACAGAAAGACTGGGCTTCTGCAGTTTTTTTTTTGTATCCGGTATATCCGGTGAAATATAAAAAATTCGAAAATTTGACACGGTCACTGTATTTCCACTTACAACAGTAAGATAGACAAAAATTTAACGAAATAAATTTGTAACAATTATAATATACCTAGTACGCATACCTACCACTGAAGGCGCACAAATCTGCGCTCAATTCTCACTTCACCGTTTGTTGTATTCTTTTTAATAATTTTGATTATATGATCAGAATATGTATGACGCAAAAAATGACGTAGTTACCATATACTGTAATCAACATTTTAGAGCGTACTCTGTGCTTGTTGCTTATTATTTAAATATTAGGTCGAAGTGAAGGAAACCGGATGGATATAATATATATACACATTTGTTGCATTTAGAAATTGAGTAGCCCCGAAAGAGTCTCAATACATTTCTGCACGTTCTCATTTCTTGCTTAAATATCCAGTTTTTTATTTACTTATTTTTTATTTCTTATTTGCTTTGGTCCAATTATTTAGCTGGGGATGCTGGACGCTAGATAATCTCAAACTGCTCTTTTCTTCTTTTTTTTTGAACTGGTAGAGAGTGAGTTCAATTTATATCTATTAAGTTGGTCAATGATAGTAGGAAGATCAGTCCGGTTTGCTGACCGCTTCACTAGTTCTATATAGTGTATTTTTTTTTTGTTTACCCTTATTCTATGATTAAATTTAATTCAATACTAAGCTGGCTAGAATAATGAACCTCGCCCCACATATGCATGCGCATGTGCACTCCTCCCCAGATCGGCACGGCTCACTGGTTATTCAGTTAATCCTGTTTACTAGATTGTTATCTACGGAAATAAACTCTGTTCTTATAATCTCACTATCATATTATTTCATGCAAAATAAAAACATCTTTAATGAAATACTCATATAACTTTCTCTAACTCCAATTAAATCCATTATCCCCTCCCCCCAAACAAAAAAAGTTTCAAACAGATATTTGATATAAATATGTACACATTAAACACAACAAATTTAAAGAAATTCATGGTATTGTTTTAAAGAAAATACCAAGAAAACTGGAATTTCTAAAAACTTGGAATTTTAGCTACGTATTTAATTTTTTTTAATCATATATAGCATTATTTGTTGGCAGAATCGTATATATTATTATCGAAATACGTAGCATTTTGAACGGAAATCAAAGCCATTATTTCTCCAACTACCTCGCTAAAATCAATTTCCCCCCGGACAATGTTTCGAATAAAAGTGATATCACTCTATATGGTTTAGTGAGCATGTCGTTAAAGAAAAATTTTTAAGCAACTCTTAGGAGTCTTTTCCAAAAAATCAGCAAATGAATATTTTCGTTTATGAGATTTGGTTTATAGGAGAATAACAAGTATGTAATCACCTGCAAAACCTATCAAAACACAAAACGCTCAGTCGGCCAATAATACGTGAATGTCTTTGGATGTAGCCAGCAAAAGCGTCTGATTGGATGGCGGAAAACTTCCACTGAGAAAGATCTGCTCGTTTGTTGCGAAAAAGAAGAATGTGGTACATCTCAGAGAGAAAAAATTCGAGTCATTCTTAACAAGAAAGGAGTGTCTATATAGGAGAGAGAAGTTCTGAGGCATTAATATCGGTAACAAAAAAAATCACGAGATATTTTCCGTGATAACCTTCTTCATTTTGTGGTCATCAAGCGGAATTTTGGGATAGCATGATATTTAAACAGGTTGATGATTGATTAAACAGCTTGTGCTATCACATTGTTTTATCAAACAGTTTGATAATGTGCAAACGCTGGAAATCGGTCGATGACCACAAAATGAAGCAGGCTGTCACGGAAAATGTCTGATGCTTTCCAGCTTTGTGGATCCAACCTCAACACTATAAAAAAAAAAACAAATCTTGGAGGCACAGAGATAAAAGCTGGGATTTTCCAAAAGTAATGGGATTAGAAATGATTTTGGATTCTGGGCTGTAACATTTTATCCTTGATAAGATTAAGGTGCCTTGTGTGAATTTTCACAGCAGATCTTTTTGCTTTTTGAAGAGCACACACGGCAATGGAAAGATGTACACATTTTTAAATAAAACAAAAACTTACAAATCAAAATTACTTCAAACAAAATTTATAAATTAAAATTAAAAAACAAAAAAAGAAAGAAACAAGATTACAGTTAATCTAATGTAAATATCGCGTGTTCGATAATATTCTAATAATTGATATAATGGAATCGAATATATAGGTTCAACAATCGGAAATAACTACCAATTATTTTGTCTTTTTAACGTCAAAATATGTAATTTTTATTTGTAAACCAATTACTTTCTAGTTGTTAGAACGGACTACATCCGTGGCTTTTTATTATATCAAAAAAGTTAATTTGATACATTATTTAAAGAGAGAATTTTAAATTATTAAAATCCAGTTATGATTGTAGATATGGATGATCTATAAAGCAGCGATATGCTGTCAGCTGATTATTACAGCTGTTTTGTTAATAAGGAGGTTCATTTTTTTTATTATTATTTTTTTTTTACATAAACATCGATATTAGGTTAGTCTTGAGGCAAGGCACTAAAACAGCACGCAACTATTTATATTTGTGTCCCAATTTGAAGGTCACCTTTTTTTTATCCTTGTTTTTAAGTTTTATTTACTTAACATAGCACAGATTAACGAACTACTAACTATAATGAGGAATATGCTTGTTTTATTGGATCTTGGTCGGGGTAAATTGAAAAATTTTTCCTTCTTTGGCTAACGTTTCGGAAATATATATTTCCGGGGGGGGGGATATATATATATATATAAAGATAGAAAAACCCTGAACCTAATTTCACTGTTTCACAAATTCTACAGCAGCGTTCTGCCATGTATCCCATTACATAGAGATATCTTCTTAAACTACAATGCCCAAGTGTTTAGAGAGAGTGGAATTGTGAGCTGCCCACCTCTCACCTAGCACGGGAACACCACTATCGTCATTGCGAAGCCTCGACCACCATGAAACATTTCCTCAACTCGTGAGCTCGGAGGCAGAACTCCGGCGGGCTGTCTCACGATCCCTAACTACAATGCCCAGTAAGAGATCCAAGCAGGTGGCTGAAATGAGTATATTTAGCCACTCTAAAATGGCAAAGAAAGTTTAAAAAGAAAAAGGGAAGCCGCCATGTTCCTTACACACTCTCATTAAACTAAACACTGAAGGTGGATGAAATCTATGAGTACCAGGAACAAAGTAGCATACTTTTATGAACACAATCTGATATAGAGTAAGAAAGCTTGGTTCATTTTATGGTCAAACGACCAGTTTCCGGGCGAAACGTTCTTTATCCGGTAAGTCTTGATAAACCGTGTGAGCAATTAGTATAATCCAAAGTTATTGCGAACACTGATTTCCGTTGTGCTTATCAGAGATCTCAAACTGATTTTGTCCAGACATCCTGAAGTTAGGCGTCCGCCTAAAAGACCAGTCGATGAACACCATGTAGTAGGCTAACATGGATAAAATCTCTAATGTTTTGCTCTCCTTTTAGATTTCCCTGATTAATCCTAAACCCCCCACCCCACTGGTGATTGCTTTAAATAATTAAGGTTCTTTTTTCTCTCTCTCTGTTATCTCTCTCCTTTTATCCCAAATAGACTCTTAGAAGATTAACGTTCCCAGGCTTGGTGTAATCCACGTTTCTATCATCAGAGTTCATCTGTTTTCCAAATACCTAGTATCAGGCCCCGTCTAGTTTATTACAAAAACTTCATTCAAGTTCCTGTTAGAAGATTCCATTTGCCAATAATAAATCTATTAAACCAAAATATAAACATTTTAAGCCAGAATATAAAATTGAATTGAAATAAATTATCTATTTTTAGGGTGCAAAAAAAAAATCCCCAATTTAAGTATTAGGTTAGATTACATGATATTATTTTTCCAAAATTGGAATGATTACCTTCGGTTACAAGGTTACACTCTGAAGGCGGGAGATAAATTACTGTATTATTGAACTGGTTGAAAGTAGAACTTAAATAAGGCGGGTAGGTAGTGATTCAGTAGTTTAAGAGTTCATCGCAGCAGTAAATTTCTTATTATTACTTGATTACCCGATGTGTTCACTCATGGAGGGATAAACATTGATTTAACAAGGATGTTCGCTTGAAGTTTTTTTTTTAACCTTGTATGAAGGAAATTTATAAGTCAATTTTCTGATATATTATAGTGAATTTACTTAATATCGTTTAAACATTTAAAGGTGGAAGGGTATTTGAAGTAATAAAAAGTTGTTGTACTTAATACAATTTTTAAAATAATTGAACATCTCCATTTTATAGTGCACTTAACCGAGATTATCCTCTCTCTCTCACACACACACACACACACTTACACCCCTATAGATGTTCATGTTTATGAAATAAATACAAAGTCAAAGTTTATATTATGATCTGGATAGTTTAGTAAACTATAATTAAAGAAAAATCTGGTGTGCAACAAGTCAAATGACCTTTTTCTTACTGCAGTTTACATGGTTATAATTGACTAACTTTTTTCTCATTGATAATTTTTTTTAAATGTTTAACACTCTCCAATATTTTTTGAGGGAGCATGACCTTCAGCCTCCCAAAACATTCCTTAAATGAATGTATCCAGAAAGCTGTTTCAACCAAAGTTTATAGCATTGTGTTTATAGTATGCGTGGTTAGTATATAGTAAGGATTAATGAAACTCCTTTGTTGTTTTCTTGCAGAAAATCGCGGAAAACTGAAGAATAATAAAACTGTTCAGTAAAGTAGCACTTTTGGAGAACTGATTTTCTTAAATCGCGAGATTTTTAACGTCACATTTAATTATAATATTCTATAGATGATGATAGAATCGTATAATAAACGGAAATGACACTTTAAAGGAAAACTTTACCCCCCCCGCTTCACCCAGAATCAATTTTTCCAGAAAAAAAGGTTTCTAATAAAAGTCATGCAGCTGCAAGTAGATAGTGTATCTTTAAAGTTTTTGAAAATCGTTGGAGCCGTTTTCGTGAAAATTACAAAAACAAAATCGGAAAAATCTATTGAGCTAAATCGGGTTTGTCGAACTTAAGACCAATTTTGGATTCAATATAAATAATCTACGATTTGTAATTATTGAACTATGACATAATTCTTTCAGGCTATTTAATTTATTTCAATAATAAAAGTTCGTCAAACGACCAGCCATTTAGAAATTTATTGGCAGATCGTAGACATTTTTTTTAAAAGTCCCTGTCAATGTTTTTTCAAATCTCATCGTATAATTATTATAAGAAATATAACTAGTAGCAAATTATTAATTTTAAAATATTTTGTATATGAAATAGCTCTTAAGTTGAAGGTCACCTTTTTATTTTTTTTAACATCAAGTATTAATGCGACTATCCTATCATCTGGTAGTAAAGAGAAATATTTAGCTGAGAGAGCACAAAATACGTACAAGTGAATACGCAGCATCCACTTTTTCTTTTTTGCCAACATTTAAGCCTGATTAGTGTCAGACTATAGTTACGCCTAATTAATAAGATGTTAGTTGTTAAGACTTCAAACATTTTTAACAAGTTATGATTCCCGTTAAATGATTGGCGTTCCTCAAGAATGGCTAGAGCTGAACTACCTGTGGCTCCCTACTACCCGCTCATCAATTCCAATCATACCACCCACTGGTTTTTAATCTAGTGGATTTTTTTTTTTTTTTAATGTTTTATTTTACCTTATTTAAAACTTGGAAACTATTTAAAAACGATTCTACGCTGTTTATCTTTCGCTCTATCTTTCTCGAAAACTACATCATCAATGAATGTATCAGTCTGCCACTTGTAGCTTGATATTGCATAACAAAAATAATGAGATTTTTTTTCTTCCCTTTATAATGCAGCAGTTATTTATAATTATTTGAAATCCGGCTATAAACTTAAAATGAACAAAACTAAGCTTTAGATTTAATTTTACGGTTTTAAATTGGTTTTGCACGTAAAATTTAATTGGTCCAATACCATTTTAGTGATATCATGGACAAAAATAAACAACCTAAACTCTTTGGAAGTGAGTTATTAACAACTCGTAACGAGGAGAAGAGGATTAGCTACTTCTTTAGATGATCTTTGCATCCCAGCGGGTTATAAAGCGTGCATAGAAAGACAAGAACCGTCAGTTAGACCGCTTCGAATTCCATTGAAGATCCATCATGCAGGTTTACAGCTCAACCCCTCCCTCGCCCCAACAATAGAACAATAATAAGCTCTCCAATTCTGGTTTTATGAAGAGTGGAGCTAATTAAAGAAGTTATTCTTCGAGGTGGTTCTCGCCGCTCCAATCAGCTAAAATATCTTCTTAATACCCACAATTTGTATAAGTTGGTTATCTGAATTGACTTTGCCGATTTGGATGGTCGTGAAACGTAAAAGCGATCGAGTAATGTGATGTAATTTCCCATTTTAGCCTTAAGATATTGTGATATCTCCTAAATTTAATTACCTTTCCTTCCAGCGAAAATAAATCCAGTAACGACCTACCTGAAACAAACAAAAAAACAGATGTGATTAATTCGTTTTTTTTTTTTTGGAAAAACTTGAATCAATTGTAAAGAAAAGAGAAAGTAAAAAAATGAAATTCTGGTGTGAGACAATCACTTTACAAATGTTTACTTAGGCTGGCCATTAAAAAAAACGGTGGTACAGGGTTATATATGTACCTCACTGGACTAGCCCCAGAACTCCTTTTAAATTCATTTGTTTTACGTTTGTGATACGTTTTTATCTGAGCTGTTGACATTACAACTTTAAAGGAAATTGCTATTGTTGTTTTGCAAGAAAATTTCCAAAATGTCAGAGGTCAATTCTGTAAAGTGGGGTTTCCGTTTAACCGATTTTCTTCAAATTTGGAATTCCAGCAATGCTTTTAATATATCATAATGTCGCGTATTTCTACGCGAATTGATAACGGAGGACTATTTGTATGAAGATTCATGCTATTTGTTTATTCGTTTTATACTATATTACAATTGGTGCCTTGCACAATATTGCATTGATTAAAGGATCATGTTGTCAAACCTGTTGAGGTGATCTAGTAAGCAGCGCCGTCTGCATTTCTCATTGGGTCTAGCTCAGAGTTTCAGTTTCAAGTTTGCTTTTGTACTCCTAACTAGGTACTAGTCGTTCACCTGCATGCTACTGACGGTTATCTTTGAATCCACAGCACATGGTTTCTAAAACCGGAACTCTATTATTTGCAGCTACAAGCAACCAATTCATCCAAGTGAATCTCATTTTACTCGAGACATCTCGTCACAAGCACTTTCAAGAGGGATTATTACAATCTTCTCAATTAATTCTTTATCAGGTTGGGACTCCAAGGCTGGTGGTAAGAACAGTTATTTGGTCCTTTTCCTATCCTAATTTCCTGCGATTATTATTATTATTGCCAATATCTAGTTTAACATTCTTGCTTCACTAGCTGAGCACTTGACAACCTTAAGGAAGCATTTTACAATATTACGTATATTGCTGTGATCATCAACTAAATTGGAGCGATTTAATTTTCCTCACTGACAATATCAGGCACATTGCAATTTATTATTTAATACCTTATATTAAATTCTTGAACTTATCTAAGGAACTAGTCCCAGTCGAATCTGATAGCTGCATTACACAGCTTTTTACTCAACTGTGTGGCCAGTCAGATATAGCAACCTTACTTCATTTCTAGTGCACTGTGGATCTGTCACATCCAGAGCTGGTAGTCCGTTGAATAGAAGCTGTTTCGTAGGGCTCGTTCTTGCATCCATAGATTCAGATGCCAATAACTAGGTTCTGCATGTGAGCTACATCACTATCCAGGCCATTACCAGCGCGTTGCACTGTAATCCTTTACGTGTAGTGACGGAAATAAATGCAAGCTTCAATAGATAACTTGAGAACTCATTCTTATTACCCCTTCCACCTGAATCCCAATCTTTAGCAAGTAGAATAGTTACCAGTAAATATTCCACACTTAATATTATATAGGTAGTAAAACCATTAATTGCATGCAATGATTAAAATAAAAGTCATATCTACTGATGTGTGTACATAGTATTCGAAGTTTAAAGAAATTTGTTCGAGAAAATTGCAAACAACTGATAACAACTGATTTTTTCTTGCTAGGAGCCTCTACAGTTCACTGTCCGGTGATGGATGTTGCCAATGCCCATAGATGTTGACGCGCCTTAAATTAAAAAAACTGATAAAAAATTACATTTCACTAATATTGCACTTCCGGATGACAGATTTTGCCTTAAACCTTCGTTCCAAATGCCATGACAGTATATATAAACGGAATACCAAGTTTTGAGATTACGGGGACTTTTCTTTTTTTGGGGGGGGGATATTTTGTTCACAACCATACGGACCATTTGTAGAAAATCATTGTTTTCGTACTCAGGGGGCCTCAAATACATGTTTTTTGGGGGGAAACTCAATTTGGCTCGCTATATAGTTGATAAGAGAATTAATGAAATAAAAAAATTAAAAACTGGGATATCTCCGAAAACGCACAATAATACGATTTCAAATTGTTCAAAAAAAAAAAAAAGAAGAATTTGATAGTAGAAGAGTTAAGAAGACAAGGTTACAAATTGGCCAATATTGTAGCAAGTCACGTGTTTTAACACCGAACAAAAGAGTACGTTGAAGATAGTTTTTTTTTTTTTTTGGTTACTACGCAATGTATATTATATACATTTATACATACATTCATATATACAGGCAAGAACGCATAATGCTATACATTGCGCCTATTTTTATTCCATTGTGGTATGACATTTAGTTACAATCGATTCTAATGTCCCTCTCCTCCGTTGTATGTAAGCACAATAGGCCGAACGACAACTAAACAATTTGCACGTACCATACGCACATTGCGTATTATATATATATATAATATATTGGTACGTATACGCACCAAGCATCAACTGACAAAAGTATTAACATTAAAATTATTTGTAAGTAAAACGTTCTCGACATGGGCATCTCTTTCCGAAATTGTACTTTAGTGGGCGTATACTTTCCTCCTTGCAAACCAGGCCAACCTCCAACACTTAGTAGATATATAAAAACCAATTTCCTAATAAAGTTTACGACATGTTATTAATAATTTATCTTAACCTTTTCCTACTTCTCCCACTGCAGCTCTGTCCAACCCCTAAAGAAGTTTATTGCGACCACAAAAGAAAAAAAACAAGTCTAACATACGGTCGCCTGCAGATGGAAAAGGGCAAATAATTTTGTTATTTTGTACAGAAGTAGTGCGTGTACAAAAAGAGAAATTTTGGATTAGTTGTGCGTATTCCTCACAAAACATGCACACGCACTGACGCACACACCATCCATGTAATGCCTTTAGATCTAAACACAATGTATACATTTTAAATTATTTTATTTTTTTTTTTTTTTTTTTTTTTAGAAAATGCCAGGGTCGCCATATTTCTATTTTGACGCCTTGTTATTTCTCCCACTAATCAAATTATTATTAACGAGTTCATTGGGCGGTTATAGGCATGTGCAGATATTAATCTCGTAAATGATCCATCACCTGGATCTAACAATACATAAATTTAGTATCCTGATTTCATATGGTTTTTCTATTATTAGTTATCTTAATTTCCAGCTAATTTTCTCTTCTAAGTTAGGAATCTTTACAACGTATTTTACGGTAACTTTAACACATCTTGTTGGTGCTAGCCGTGCATTTCAGAATTAAGGAAAATTGAAAGTTTTCAAGAAAATTCCTTTTTTTGTTAACGAGTTAAATGTTTAATAAATGGTACGTTTCTTTAGAGAATAGGCTCATTTTTGAAAAGCGGATGTAGGAAAGACCAGAAGCTGGATTGCGTCTCACTCGGCTGGGATGTTGTCTCAGAGAAGTAAGGCTACACGGCCGTATGCGCATAGTAAGCTCGTGTGCATATTTCTAACAGCATGTTTGAGTGTGTTGTGTGAATAACCGTCAATTTCTAGCAATAAATCAAAGCTGTGATTTCAAGTCCCAGAGAATTACACTGATCCCAAGTATACACACACTTGTTCTCTGTACCCCTTCAGGATGTATGAGTATGATTGGGAAGAGAAGAAGAAGAAGAAGAAGAAGTAGAAGATCAAAGTTGAGAGGAAAGGTGGGTTGTTAAGTTTTGACTTGCGAGATACTTTAAAGTCCCATGAAGTAGAGATGCGTGTGCGCGTAGGTGGAACGTAAATCAAGAATAATAAAAAAAAAGGATACTTTTTTTTTTATTTCTTTCTCATTTTTTTATCGTTCCATCTTCTTCTGCTTGTGGCCAGTGCGCAAAGTAAACACACTATCTACGGCATACACATAGGCCTATATGGGAACGCACTGTCGTACGGTTAATGGTTTGTTTGATATGGTTGGGACCATATATGCTCCTCCTTATCTACCTATATACTTCAATCCTGAATGTCCATTCTTTCACATACCCAAAAATAAAAATAAAACCGTTTATTTATTATTATTGCTTTTATCAAAAAAAAAAAAAAATCATTCTAACTTAAAGAAAATAAATAAATAAAATACATAAAATTTATTTCAAATAAAAATTTATGTATCTTGTAAGATTGAAATAAATGTACATATATAAAGACGTTTAAATGGACTCGTTTGACATTAACGCCATCTATCAAGTGATCCCTTATTTTTATTTATTTATTTTAGGAATCCCTTTATTTAACCACTATACTTTGTTTGGTAGTTGTTGTTTTTCTTTGGGGGGGGGGGCAATTTTCGGTTATTGGTTTCGCCAATCTTATGCTTGTCCAATATCGGAAATTTATTATTCTCTGAGGTGAGGTTCCTGGGAGCCTATATAGATATGTAATCTCTCAGGAAAACAATACTAAACCAGCTACAGGTCTAGAACAAAAATTCAGGCCGGGAACAAATTTTCCTAAGGTGTCTGTCTGTTCATCCTTTTCCAAAACCTAAAAAAAAAATCTAGTGTGAAATGTTCACATGAATTTCTCCTAGTAAAATTGTGCAATACTATAAACATTTTTTTTTGTAATGTTATGTTTATACACGTTTAAATAGGCTCGCCATAAAAACTTCTTAAGCTTCTAACGGCAATTGAAATTGAAGCTAACTGACGTGGGAAACCCCCTAAAATCAGGTTTTATAGAAAAATATTTTAAATAAACTTATAGAATTGTACCTGTGTAGTGGAGCATTCCAAGTTTAAAGAAAAATCATTGGAGCCATTTTACAGAAATGGCAATGAAAACTAAAAAAAAAAAAAAAACTCAGTAAAGTAATAGTTCCGGCTGATGGATTTTGACCGGAACTTTCGTGTCAGATGCCAGTGGATAGTAGTACCTAAAATGGAATACCAAATATGAGCTCCCTGTGATTTTTCGTTTTTGTAAAATTTTGTTACATACACATGAACAGCACTCACAGACCACTCGCTAAAAATAATTTTTTCACTTTTTTCGTAGTACTCGTAGTAAGTAGGAAGTGTTACGATCGTGTCAAATTGAGGTGTCACCGGAAAACAAGGTTTGTGTGTGTGTGTGTGTGTGTGTGTGTATATGTTAAAACAAAAATCCAACAATTTTTTTTAATCTTCGTTTACTATCTACAAACATGGAAATACTTTCCACTTTTATTTGAAACAATTTTCCCGGATTTTTTTTTGGGAGGGGTAGTTCTGAGGGAAAAGTAGCGTTATAATTTCACTCTAAAGTACTACTTCCATACAATTTAAGGTCACCACATTGCTAGAATTCCAAATTTGAATGAAATAATTAATCGGAATTACGACTTTATAGAATTTTAGGAAGTTCTGCGGAACATTTGGTGTTAAATTTCAAATGATATTTGAGTTCCTTCATTGCTATTAACGCTGTGTTGTGGACTTTTAATTTAAACTACTTTGAAATGACTACCTGAGGCCAGGGAGCCTACCAACATGTAATCTTACTCTTCTATATTTATGACAAGAGTTCTAAAAAACAAAACAAAATTCAAAGTTTTCCCAATTATAAGAGAATTTTGGCAAGAGAAAGACGCTTCCGCAATAAGAGAAAGACGTAAGAGAGTGTTCCAAAACAGATGTTTTTTTAATTTACTGTAGGGAATTCGTAAAGGGGCAACATAGGGGGCTGCTTTGGAAAAATAAAGAAAAAAAATGCACCACTTCAAAATATATGTTTTGGAGCTCAGCCCTCACAGATAGCACAGCTAATTAAATCAAGCGTTTAAATAAAATATAAATTATATATATATATCACTAATGGATTATTGAAATATAAAGATTTATAGTTTCAAAACTTGATTTGTCACTAGAAAGCTTTTAACTGTGGGTGGGGGGAATTATAATAAAAAAATTACAAGTAAAATTAAACGTCATTAATGAAGGCGGTAGTTGTTTGTATTTATCCACTAATCAGGTGTTATTTATACTGTATTTACCTAAATAAATAAATCAGCTCTTTTATATATATATAAACCTATTAATTTATCGAATAAGTGAAACTGTATTTGATTATATTATTACGTATATATATATATATATATATATATATATATATATTTATTAGTAGTATTGACAAGGACTAATTAGAGAAAGTATTTATTACATATAAAATTACTAATTAATAGTTTATGAAAATTAATTAAATTGCTTATCAACTTGGTTAATATATATATATATATATCATAAAAGAATTTTTTAATGTAATAATAATTGCAATTATTAAAAAAAAAAAAAACAAAATAAGATCTGGTGTAAAACACTTGGATCACTTTCTCTTACCCCAATTATTACAATTTCTTATTGGCGACATTTTCTTCAATCTTACAATGTTGGATAAAATGTTTAATTCGCCTCAGAAATCACATATTAATAAAGATAATAGGAGGTCATTATTATTTGTCTGTGAGGAGGGAAACCCTACGCTGTCCAAAGCCTCACTGGGCCCAAGAAAAACAATAACAAGCCGGGTCTATAACAAAAATGCAGACCCGGATCTAGTCCATCTAAGATTCACCGCAGTCCGAATAGGAGGTCATACTTTGTACTTAATAGTTTTTAGAATATAAGGAATATATTGTAAACCAGCAAGAAGTGACACAACCAATCCCACACAAGAGAACTTGTAATGGGAATTTTATTTCGTTAAAATACACCCTTAACATTGCAGTTTACCCTTAGGAAGGAAGTGGACACTAGCCATTTCTTCAGGGCGTTCTTTTCTTGGTGTCTCCGGACATCTCCAACGTTCACCGTTATTATTGTTATAGAGGTGTTGTGAGGGTGACTACTTGGGGTTTAACAAAACCCACACGAGCAAACTGTAGCTCACTACCACGCGTGCGTACACGTACACATTTCTACATTTTGCAGACGTTCTACATTCTGAGTACAAACACTAATCCACTACTTAAATGGAGCCATAGTAATTCTTTCAGATCGTATATTCTATTAAAACTAGAATTTTCTTACCAAATATATAGGAATGGTAATATTCCTACAAAATATGGAATTGTCCTAGAAATACGTTATAAATAAAAATGATAGAATTATATCTGTGTAGAGTAGATTACGAAGTTAGCTCGAAAATCGCTGGAGCCATTTTCGAGCTAACTGAGAAAAATTTAAAAAAATTAAAAAATATTTTTTGGACAACATTTGGTCATCCCTCCTCCCAAACAAAGACATTCACAAAGGATCAATCTTGATGAAAACTTTTTTGACTTCCTGTTACTCCCAAGTGAGAGGAAGTATTACGATCGTGTCCAATTTTGGAAATTGAGTTTTTACCGAAAATATATGTATTGAGTTCCGTTCAATGTGAAAACAAAACAAAAAAATTCATAGCTAATGGTCTGTATGTGTAAGTTCAAACTTGGTACTATCAACGCATCTGGGATAAAGATTTTACACAAAATCCATCAACAACTTTACTGAATTATTTTTTCTCTTTCTTTTCAGTTTTTCGCGATTTTTTTCGAAATAAGAAAAAACTTCCGGAAAACCATACGTATGTATTATTTTTTATTTGAAATATTTTCCTGGGAAAATTGATTCTTTTTGGGTGGTGGAGGGTTTCTGCGGAAACAATCAGTAACATTATGTTTTTTTGTAAAGTAACACTTCAGTGCAATTTATAGCTTTACCACCTACTTACTGTTTTTTTTTTTTTTTTGCGCATCAACTACTGTGGTTATTTGCGCCCCCAAACCATTATTTACTTTCTCATATAACGCCGCTCGATCTGGGATGACACATGCTGCTAACCTAGTTGGCTTCTTGCACAACACCTTGCTGAACAAGGCGGGGAAGAGCCCCAGGTTCTGAATCTTTCCACACGTCCCCACTTATATCATCAATCTAGTCGACGAGGGGGAGTGTGGATTTATTGTTGTGCCATCCCTTTAATTGCCACAAGTAATTTGAATAAAATTCACGACGAGTAAAAGTACTTTGGGTGCCATGTTGCATCAATATTTTCATTCTTATTTTTATGTACACTTTAGCTACATAATCTATTCTGAGGAGGCTATTTACTATAAAACTAGTTGGGGTGTGCAGTACTTTCAACAAATATTCCTGCACCTCCTATAATGACCTACTTACTGTTAATATACATTAGAAGCATTTATAAAATTTCAAATTTCAAAAATCAGGTTTGTAGTGCTTAGAGAATAGGTTTTTGATTTTTGGAATTTTCTTTCAAAACATCTACAATGATTTTCTTTTTTAGTAGGTGTGGTCATTGCGCAGAAATTTATTTAAGAGATTTTTCCCGGATAAACCAATTTTACGGGTGGTTCTGTGGGACCTGTCAATTGGGTTAAAATTTAAATTATCGGTTACAAGCGTTCATTGCGGCAGAGGATGCTCCGATACAAGTTACACTCCGCCCACTCATAAGTACACCTCGTATGCGTGTTTCACACTTCGGTCAGATCGCAATACTTTCTCTTAAGACAAGAAGAGAAAGTGAAAAAAAAAAAATACTTCAAAAAAGTGACAGTTTTTATTAACATACCAATAACAGTGTATCCCCCCCTCCTCAATCCAGCTTTTAGAAATAAAAGTTATTTAAAAAAAATATTTATATTAGACTCACGTGTATAAAAAATTAAACACTAACCTGTAAAACAATGAAAACATTTTCTATTCTTAAAGAATAAGCCGCAGTCACTATAATGCTTGCCGAACAGACAAACGCTCGCGTGTGCATGCGTATAAAAAAAAATACACATTAAACCACACAATACAATTTTACTAATACAAAAACAAATAGAAAACAAAAAAAAACATTAAATACTTTAAAAGCATCAATTAAGTTAAACAAAAACTCTTATAAGTTTTTATTTATTTATTTATTTTTTTTTAATATTCAAAAGTCGTTAATAGTTGTGATGATAGTGTTCATGATGAAAGGCGGAGAAGAATGAAATAATGTTTGAATTGTTAATCATATTATTCTATGCAAACTAAGTTTAACATGTAAATGACAAATAATTACATCTCAACTTTGAATATTCTTTCTCTTTTCACTTGTAACAGTTTGGGCGGGAATTACATTAACATCATCACAGGACCATCTCAGCAAGACTTTCTATATAAATATATATTTGACAACATCAATTTCAGTACAGAAAAGATACTGTGTTGTTTTGTGTACGGATAACATTGAATAGCAGTGTAGAACCGATTCTAGTTGTTTCCACTATCTAATATTAAATTCTTCGGGCGAGTTTTTTCGAAGAAAAAACTAATTCCTGATCGTAATACTTCCTCTCACTAGGGAGTTAGAGGAAGTCAAAAAAGGTTTTCAACATTGATCCTTTGTGAGTGTTTCTCCTTTGGGGGGGGGGACTTAAATAATTTTTTTAAGTAGAAAAGTAATCCGGTGATAAAAAAAAAAAAGACGAAATTTTGAAGCAAAGAAATGCTCTATACTACGTCTGCTAACAGGTTTCTTCAGGGGATGTTCTGTGGAGATAAAGGAGACTTCAATGCACTTCAGATGCCCTGCGACATTATCATTTAGATACAGTTTAAAAGCCTAGCTATATGATCGGAGGTTAAAAGGAGAAAAATGTTCTTTCCCTGATACCCATTGAAAGAGTACAACAATGTTTCTTTCAAAGGATGCAGAGTCCTGTATCTCTAAAAACAGAGAAAATTGTTGATTTCCATATTATATTCTTTCAGGATAATAGTTCATTTTCATTTTTTTTTTCTGCAGACATGTTTGAATAGTTTCAGTAATTTGTAAAGAGTAATGGAAGTTCAATTGAGAGCTACATTTCTTATTAGCTCGTTAAAATCCTTGCAGAATCAAAGATCTGCCAGCCGGTGACTTGAACAGGCGTTATACAGTTTATCTTCTATCTTCAAGTAATGCACTTTTACTAGTGGATTTGCCGTCTATTCAACAGAATATTCCTCAGATGCAGTATGTCTGACTTAGCGCAATATTTCCAATCTGACTAAAGAAATGTTTTTACCAGACGTTAGTTTGTTAAAAGACGTTAGCTTAAATTCTCCGATGCGTGCCTCAGATCTTTTCTAATCATAGCCTGACACAATCTCGAGAGGGTTCTTCAGGAGCTTTTCCTCAGACGAGATTGATCAATTATACCACAGAAAGCTTTCGCTTCATGAAGGCAATTGTTGCATATTTCCCTGCCAGATATCGGCCATTTCATTCCCCTTCTCGCTACCATGCCCTGGGGGAGCCTACAGGAGCATATTCTCTTTATTCCGGTCCAGCCATTGAGTCTGCCGTGGCCATTTCCCCTCCCACTCAAAAAAATTGAAAAATATTCTGAACTGACGCGCCCATGAACTTC
This sequence comes from Triatoma infestans, assembly GCA_011037195.1. NCBI lineage: Eukaryota > Metazoa > Arthropoda > Insecta > Hemiptera > Reduviidae > Triatoma > Triatoma infestans. The sequence continues at coordinate 34,223 of JAAEAF010001234.1, read as the reverse complement.
TATGCTTTAATGGTGACTTGACTATCATTGATAGGATTATAATAGGATACATTTTTGACTGCGTGGATTTCCGTCTGGAAGATGCTGGGAAAAAAATTCACCATTATCTCTGAGATCTAGACCTTGGTCAAACATCTTTGCCCTAGACCACTTAGTGGTCACAAAACATCCGTATACTATATATATATAATAATAATAATAATACTATTTCTAATTGAATATGATACCTGGCCGGCAGTAAAGACGGCCAATAAAAAAAACTTGACTATCAGATCGTTTGCTTAACATTTTAAAACACATGGCCACCGATTCGCTTCGAATTAGGTCATGTGGAAATTGGGCTTCATACTCGCCCAAGATAAACCATTGCTTGCCTTCTGTCATCTGCCAATTCCATTGCTTTTTTTTTAATTAGGTCTTTTCCTACTTTCCGAAGAATCTTTTACTGGTTTCGGGAAACATTCTTGACTAGTCTAACGGCCTCTTCATTCCTTTTGGCTTGGTAAACCATTGATACTATATATCATCATCAAGTCGGCAATGCTTGCACGGCGCTGATAATTATCTCCCCCGCAACAAGCTCGCGATTGCTTGAATTGCAGCGTGAAAGTTGTCCAAGAACCCTAGATAGCGCATATTTCTTCATCGAAATTTGAAAATTGGAGGTTTAAACCCCATCTCCCGCATTTCTGATTGCATCCGTTGTCAAAATATCTCTTTATCCAACTAGACGAAAGAAACCTCCTACAAACTGTTTCAAGTGCCAGAGCTTTTTATACAATCTAGCACATAAAATTAAATAAATTAATGTTTTCAAACAATTTATGAAATTTATATAAAAATAATTAGAAAAAATTGTTTCTCATTTATTTAAATTATAAAATAACTTGGCCAATAATAATAATAATAATAGCAATAATTATATAATATTAAATAGATAATTTAAATAGAAGATAGGTACATAAATATTGTATAAAATTAATTTCATCATACTGAGGGCTGAGAGAGAAGTATGAATCAGCGAGATGATTCAATAAAGGTGATTTGAATGGAAGAAGACTTTTTTCTTCTTTTTTTATAGAAAAAAAAAAAACGTTTAACATTCACCTTTCTGACGAATACCATCGACACAACTGAAAGGTTATATTTCCATTCATAACATTACCTTCTCTCCTAACGCTTCATTCCACCCCCACCACTTTAAGAAAAAAAAGAAGAAAAAAACATGAAATAAAACACTGAAAGATTAACCAGGCTGTGGCGCCTATAAAAATATTTATTACTGATATATTATTTATTGATTTTATTAGCTTTATTTATTTAATTTTTATTAACTAAATAATTTTTTTTCCCTTTAGTTTCACTTACTGCTTCAAGAGGAAGTATTGCAGTCGTGTCAAAATATTTCGAAATTAAGTTTTTCTGAATACGAAAAAAAAAAGTATAAAGTTTTTGGTCAAAAATTTATCAACCGGAAGTAAGATATTTTTTACTTTTACTTTTTCGATGTTTTCGTAAGCTTCTATAAATTAACATCATCAATTTGTTTTAAACTTTACCTAGCTCTACCTAGGTATACACATATATATTTTTATTTGCAATTCTTTTCCAGAAAATGATTTTTGGTGGGGGTGGGGGGTGGATTTACCCCAAAAGTGCACTTCGCCGTGTATTGTTCTACCATCTTTGTAATATGAACATAAAATAAATAATACTAGAATTCCAAATTTATAGCGTATTGGCTAATATGAAGAGCAACTTTAATTAATAATGTTTTTGAGGTTTTTGGGGGGGGGCTGTAATTTTTTCGAAAACTTGAAACGCTAACTGCACAGATATAACTCTGTAATCACTTTTTATTGGAAACATTTTTTTCGGAAATAATGATTTGACGATGTTCAGACAAAACTGTGGACGTTATATTTCAATTTTCATTTGTTCACGTTTTGACCGTTGTCTTCTGGAATTCAATGAAAACATATTCAAGTTCTTCTGTTTCCCCCTCCCTCCACACACTATACATACATAGTTAGGGCAAGTATGCATAAATGTCCATGTTTAAAGAAAAGTAGTCAGTTTTATAATTGCATTGTGTAGAGTAAGAGAAAATCCGTGTGATCGTTATATACCAGATTTTTTTTTTGTTGCTTTTTCAATGCCATATCTTAATGGTGGTCAGCCAATGGCGGCGAACAGGCCAATACAGTTTCGTTTTCAATTTGAAACAGTTGCTATTCCGCCTGTCTAGTAGTAGTCCTCTTAAGTCTACAAGTGCCTCAGAGTTCTTTAAATGGGCCCCAATCTTACTACCTTTTCCAGACGGTACAAAATCCAGGACTATTGGCGACACCTGTATGATGTAGATAATCTTGCAGATCATAGTCATGTTCTACAGTCATTCTGAAGCTGGCCACCGATTCGCTTCGAATTAGATCATGTGGAAGTTGGGCTTCATGTTCGCCCAAGATAAACCATTACTTGCCTTTTGCCATCTGCCAATTCCATTGTCTTTTCCTACTTTCCGAAGAATCTTTTACTGGTTTCAGAAAACATCTTTTACTAGTCTAACGGCCTCTTCATTCCTTTTGGCTTGGTAAACCATTTATACTATCTTTCATCATCAAGTCGGCAATGCTTGCATGCACTGATTATTATATCTCCCGCGCCAAGCTCGTGATTGCTTGAATTGCAGTTTGCAAGTCGACCAAGAACACTAGATAGCGTTTATTTCTTCATCGAAATTTGAAAAATTGGAAGTTTAAACTCCAGCTCCCGCATTTTTGATATCATCCGTTGTCAAAATATCTCTTTATCCAACTAGACGAAAGAAACCTTCCAAAAAATGTTTCAAGTGCCAGAGCTTTTTAGTTCAAATACAGTCTCTTCTTCCTTGTAATCGTTGAGGATAAGATCCAGTCTCGCAATGGCACTATACTTTAGATCTATGATAGATTCTATGTTGTGGAAGGGAGGGCAATCTTTTTATCAAATTCTAATCAATATTCTTTATTTATTAATTCTTTCGTCTTAATTGAGAAAGATTTCTGCGCTGGAGGGCTTAACCCAGTAATCAGTGTTCAGTGTTTTTTTTTTTTTTTTCTACAATGTTCCGGAAACACGTAACTCCCATACATAGCTCAATGACACAGTCCAATTTCATCTATCCATTATTTTCTAACTACAAAACTTACAAGTGATAAATGATCATTTTTGCCCAAACATCAATTTAATCTTTTTTTTAAAAAAAAAAGAGAGTAAATATAAACTGGAACATATTGTTTTTAATATATTATGTGACGGAATTAAACTGAACATATATATAGGTAGTAACTAAATGTGAGTATATAAGTTAGTTACAATTTCCAACTATAACTAAGTAGATATAGAAATTAGAGTGAACTCTTTGTAACAAGATTGATGTTGTGAACCATTAGAATGTCATTAAAAAAGTGATTTTATTTTGCTCTCTTTCTTTTCCTATGAATGTGATTGTAAAAGAATGGGCGCTCACGCGCGCGCTCTTCAGTACGTTGCAAATAATACTTGAGGTGCTCGTATGTATGTGTGTCAGATCTCCTCTATACAGTTATTGCAACAACAGCTGGAGTTTTGATATAGAGAAACCTTGAAGTTGGTTTTTTGGATGCTTCTATATAAAATATCTCTGAAGAAAAATTAAAGACTGTCTCTGATAGGCTGTTTTTAGGCTTTCCACTTACGGCTGAAGAGATTTTTTTTTTTTTGCTAATAATTTACGGAAAAGAAAAATTTGGTGCCAAACACTCAGACGACAGTTTCTCTTGTTGGAACTATTTCACTTCCGGGAAAATAATTGCAATAAAAGTGATAGATTTAATATATGTGTGTGTATTTGCAACATGTGTTTAAAGTACAAAAAAAAATCCTATGAAAATCTCCTGAGAAAATTAGGAAAAACTCAGAAATCTCCACCTGCAAGTCGCAATTCCTCTGAATCAATTTACTTGAAACTCGAAATTCTAGCCAAGCATTTCATATATTTTTTAATATTATATTTGTGCTAGAACCGTACATTGTACTACAGGAATGCTTAAGATTGTGCAACTACCCCAGAACCTACCAAAAAAGAAAAAAAAATCAATTTTCATGGAAAAATAGATCAAATAAAAGTTTCAGTTACGATTTATGTGTCATAAAATAGAAACTGTCGTAGGAAGAAGTAATTGCATACTATGACTATGAAATTGAGTTTTCACCAGAAATGCACGTTTTGAGGTTCGCAGGGTATAAAACAAAAAAAACTGTTTTTAGCGAATATTGTGTGTGTGAGTTGTATGAACAAAATATCACGATAACCAAAAATCCCACCTGTAATGTATGTTTTTTGAGGGTTAGGGTGATGAGAAATACTTAGGTTGGGTAAAATTAGACTTATTAACCACTAATTGTATTAAGTGCAAAATACTACAAGGACTTTATATTGTAATATTAAAGAGAGAGAGAGTATGAGTGGCGTGAGAAGAGAGTGACAGACTGACTGGCAGAGTGACGGGTGAGAACGAAATACGTTGAACGTTGACGGTTGACGCTGGCTCAGAAAGAGAGAGAGGTAGTCAGACACCCTTTTTATACAGGTCTAGCCCCTAATCTCTTTAACTTCTTCTTTCATACCCAGATGTTTTCTTTAGTTTGCCACCTCTACGACCCTGAAGTAGGCAGAAATACACTATATTACGTCTAGCACACACGTAACACAAACATGATATTTCTACAACTATTGCATCTGATATAAATTTTACATTCAAAATTTATCGTTGGAAGTGCGATTTTAGTGTTACGTTTTAAGCGATTTTCTTAAAAGTGGCTCCAATGATATTAAACTTCGCATCTTACCACTGTACAATTTAATTCTGTCACCTTTTTGTTTTTGTAACATTTTTCTTTGGTTCTAGAGGAATTTAAACAGTTAAGGCTTGCTATTAGAGTGCCTGGTCAGTATAATATTTAATTTTTCCAGTGAATCAGAATGGCGACATTACAGAATAGGTTTTCAAATCTTCTTGGAACTTTCTCGACAAAGGCTGGATCCATTCATTTTTAATTTCTCTTAATCCTAGTAAGAAGACAGTATTCCGACAGTATTCCGACCGTACCAGATTTTCGGAATTGAGTGTCCACCGGAAATACATGTTTTGGAATCCCCAGAATACGTATATATGTTTTTATTGAATGGGCAATCTGTGTGTGTGTGTTTTAACAGAATATCTCAAAAACGAAAAGACACAGGAAACTCAAAAATGGTATTCCGCTTAGGCTCAACCACCGCAACAGACACGAAAATTTATGGCAAAATCCATTCAACTGGAAGTGCGATTTTGCTAATTAATTTCTCTTACTCCAAGTAAGAGGAAGTATTGTAATCGTGACAAATTTTCGATATCAAGTTTTCACCGGAAATATACGTTTTGAGGTTCAAAAAAACTGGTTCAAAACTGAGTCCAAAAAAGTGGTTTTTAGCAAATGGTCTGTGTGTGTGTCTGTCTATATACTCGTATATGTGTGTGTGGTGTGTGTGTGTGTGTGTGTGTGTGTGTATGTATTTGAACAGTATAGCTCAAAAATGAAAAACCGTAGAAAATTGAAACTTAAATTCCGTTTAGGTATCACCATGGGAACTGACAGTACGTTATCTGTCAAAATTCCCCAACTGAAAGTACCACTTTACTAGTTGGTTTTTTTACGTTTTTGCAATTTTCTCAAAAATGGCTCCGACGATTTTCTTTAAACTTGAGGTATTAACTACATATACAAAGAGCTACAACTTTTATATAAAACATTTCTCCGGGAAAAATCATTTAACGGCACTTCCAGGGGAATGGTGGGACTAGGATACATCTAAAGTGCTCTTTAAGTTTATTAAACAATACTGCCTTCTTAATAGTGTTAATTAGAATTAAATATGTTGTTGAAATTCCGAATTTGAAAAAATCGGATAACGGGAAGTGTGTTTATTTTTACACTTTACTAAATGATTTTTTCACTTTTTCGATATTTTCTCAAAAATGGCTCCGACGATTTTCTTGAAACTTCGTATATAAACTAAACATGCAAAGATCTACATCTTTTATTTAAAATATTCCTCTGGGAAAATTCATTTAAGGGCACTTTTAGGGGAGGGGAGTTACAGCTTCCTCTAAATTGCTATCATAGTTGATTATACAATTCTACCATCCAAACAAAATTAATGAGAAATTAATGAGATAACCAAAATTGCTGATTTTCAAGGAAATTTGTAAACCGGAAGTGGCTTTTACTGAACAGTTTTTTTCAGTTTTCGATGAATTTCATTAAATTTGGTAGACTAACTATAAAGTTTGTCAATTACAATTTTGTGAACAGGAGTAAGAGAAAGTTGTGTGAGTGTGTCACACCAGATTTTTTTTTTTTTTTAATGTAAACAATATTTTTGTTTGGCGGTTGTTAATTAAATAAGCAAAAAATTAGTTGGCTGGGGCCAAAGAAGAAACTTTTAATTTTTAAAAAAGTTTATACGACGTTTCGGACACGGTTAAGGAAGAATGGAGAGTTAAATGAGTTAATTTAACTCTCCATTCTTCCTCAAGAGTTCCTGTTGAAGGACACGAAAGGTGTCCGAAACGTCGTATAAACTTTTTTAAAAATAAAAAGTTTTTACTTTGGCCCTAGCCAACTAATTTTTGCTCTTTTTTTTTTTTAGTTATTCGTGATTTTCTCAAAAACAGTTCAAAGATTTTTCTATTAAACTTTGTATACTTTCTACGCACATAAATCACTTCTACTTGAAACATTTTCCCGGGAAAATTGATTTTTGGGGGAACAGTAGCGTTATGCTTTTCTCTAAAATGTCACTTCAGTATAATATATGGCTTTATCACCTACATAATATTTAAAAAAAAAAAACCTGGAAGAACATAAAGGGCCAAGGCTTGCCAAAGGCGATTTGAATAGGGGGGCGTACGGTGCTACAGTTCTCACGCCTTCGCCACATAGGGCGCTACTTCCCACTTTTCATTATGATGTTGGGTCGTCAGCACCGACCTTGCCCTCACGGGAATCGAACCCTGAACTCTCTCTCGCACGAATGGCGAATGGGCTAACCACTAGACCAACACGTGAGAACACATAACATAAATTAGAAATATTGTTGGAATTCCATATTTGAAGAAATTTATTAAACCGGATTGGCTGGTAAAACGGAATAATTTTTCGAATCTTTTTGAAATTTTTTCGACAAAAGCTGAATCAATTCATACTTGGAAAGTTTATTGTTGAGAAAGAAGACGCTGCTATGGAGGGTACACAGTCCTATTCAAGTAAATAAATATAATCCCCACCATAATTATACTAAATATAAATATACCCAATTAAATCGTGTCGTAAACATTGCAAGTTAAAAGATTTTTTCTTATTAAATTTTAATTAGAATTGTGAAGATTGCAGAAATGGAAAGTCGTATGAATGTTCAACACCAGATATTTGATTTTTTTATCATTTCAATTTGGCCTTTTTAAAAATTAATATCATCATTTAAAAAAAGATAAAAATTTTATTGGTTGCTTGAATAAGGTTAATTAGGTATTTGCAATAATAGCTTTAAAGTTAGTTATCAATTTTTTTTTTCTAAATCTACCATACAAATCTTGCAATATTTATTTGACATAAAAATTTTTGAAAAAAAAAAAGTGTAATTTGATATTAATTTGTACATTTTAAAAAACCATAAAAATAAAAAATAATAATATATGGAAAATTTATTGACATTTAGGTATTAACAAAATCTAATTACTAAAAATGTCAGCCAATATTTCCTTAATGAAATAGTGAAATTATTTATAAACTATTTGAGGTTAAGTTGGAAGTCATTAAAATATTATAAGTGAAGCGTACATAATATTAGGTAATATCAAGTCGGCCGTGCAATATAAGCTAAAATATATATATATTTATATATATTGAGACCTGGGTAAATAAGAATTTCTATAAAGTCCAGTAATTTTCAAAGTAATGTTCATATTTTTGTATACAAATAAATATATAACTATATATAGATAAATATATACATTTACTTTCCAAAAGTGGTTTGTAGTGAAATCATCTTTAAAAATATTAGAGAGATTTTTTGTTTTTTTTTACAGTAAAGAAGTAGGGAAAGGAAATGTATTGCTAGCGAACTCTACAGTCTAAAGAAGAACTTACAGTGAAACAACTGTTTGGTGCTAATTGGAGAAAAACCGGAGAAAGAAATACGATTTCTCTGCTTTTCTTTTTTTACACAAAAAAAAGATGAAAACATCGAAAATTTATTTTCAAACCGAAACAGAATTTAAAGATTTATTTCAATAAAATGGGAATACCAGCGATAAATATATAATATATAACTATTCAAGCAGATGATGGAATTATGCGAACCTTAAGATTTAGAGCTGAGATATACGTATACAAAAGAGAAAGATTGGGAGAGAACGCCAAAAATGATGCCGCGCCTAGTGGCCCAGTTTTCTGGTGACCTAAATTGTGAAACACTCAAGTTGTATTCATTATTCTGAGATATAAAGACACTTGACTCCAACAATCTCACCACCACCTTATCACAGCGCACTCAATCCTTGGGAAAATTCAACACTCTAATAATAGATAGCTTTAACAAAAGAAAGGACGACACTGAATCACTTGTAGGTTGCTTTAACTTTTTTATTTATTTTTTTTTTTATTCACTTTTTGATGAGAATTCTCTGTTTGAGTTCAATACTGTGAGAAACAAAAACAAAACAAAAAAAGTATCTATTCTTGGGAGAATTTATTTGGTCTTTAAAAAAAGCAGTGTACCAACAACGTATACATGTTTAGCAGACATCTTAAGAAATAACATCGTTCGTTACTTTATTTTACTAAACCATGGGAACTTATGATGATGTAAGGCCGTTGTTGTTGTGACTTGTTCTTTTAAAATGAATCTCTATTACAACTTTTAAATACTGTTAGTCTTTAATTGTTCAGAGGGTGAGAGAGAGAGAGATTTCCCTGCTGCAATATGAATGAAATCAAGGAACAGTGAAATATATTTCACCAATATGAACGTTCCTTTCCTTTTTTTATTTTATATTTATGTATTTACTATTTTCTTCATATTTTGGTGCAATTTGCTTTTATTTTTATTAATCTTTGATGTTAACGAGAACACTAGGAAAGTGTTTTTTCTATAACAATTAAATAATAAGATAATTATTCCACTACATCCAGTGGCTAATGTTCTACGTATAATCTCTGAAGATTAAAAGTAAATACAGTGTTGCCATCTTTCCAATTAACCCAATTTTAAAATTTGATATTGCTAAAATATAAGATTATATTAAAAAAGAATTCCTTAAATTTAAAATTGGTTTTAACATTTAAAAATCATCTCCCCTGATGTGCCTGATGGGCACTATCGGCTGCTTAAAAGTTCTCTGTCTGACCGATTCTTCACAGTACAAAGTGGCGATCAATTGTCAGCAGTGTTCCCCATTAGGGCAGGGGTGTCACAGGGGCGTGTTCTCGGACCGATACTATATTCTATTAGTTCAATGGACATCCCTACACCTACTGACACACTGTAGGCTACATATGCAGATGACGTAGCAACAATTTCAACAATTTGGACCTACGGACTACAACTCGGGGGAACTGCCAAACCGAGACACACTAAACGGATATAAGCCAAAAGATATCGAACAAAATACTGCGAACAATCACACGATGCCCATACTATGTTTCTAACATGACGCTACATACTTACCTAAAGATCCCATTTGTACACGACTTAACACAACAACTTTACAAAAAAATTCTACAGCAAATTAGCAACACCCACGAACCCGCACGTCACAAACCTGTCCTCCCTAACCATTCCTGGGAATCCTCTCAGACATTTGAAGCGCCAGTGGCCAAGGATCCTCCTGTCACATGAAGACGAGTAACAAGACCAGGAAGAGTGGCATTGGCCACCTCCGTCAAGCCAATTTATCTATGCTCACATTACTTATTGTATCATTACAGATTGTATATATTATAAATAAACAAAAAACAAAAAAATTAAATACGAGAAAACATAATATAATTTTGCTTAACTTTATTTAGCTGCATGTTCCACAACCTTTCCGTTTTCAATGGATAACCTTCTCTTAAAGGTTACAGTATTTAACGGGACAGTAAAGCCCTTTTTTTGCGCCTAACTTGTGGGCATCCTGAATCTCGAGTGGGTAAAAGTGACACTTTAATCTCTTATCAAATTATTTTCATGCAATTAGATTCTGTATATACACTCAGAGAGAGAAAAGTCTCTGATAGCGTTCTCTGCGGGTCTTTTGGTCTTCGACCGTTGATTGGAGGTGTTATTCATAACTCCTTATCTTTTGTCATCTTCCTATTCTTGTTATTCCATCTGTAGGCGAGATGGCCGACTCTAGCACTTTATTCATTGATGGATATTAAAGGGATGAATGTCGGGAAGCACTTTTAACATTTTAAATCATAACCCCTTAAGGGAGGTCTCAATGCATCTAATTCCCTTGGGAGGCCTCTAGTTCTGGAATAGAATAGAATACCGACAGATGTAATAGTGATATCTAAACGGAATATGAGTTCTAGCTTCGGAATATCCATTCTTCTTTTTGACACGATCGCAATACTTGCTTATATAACAGTGGGAAAAAGTAAAAAGAATGAAATGAAAATTTTGTAAAATTAATTTCAAAGCACCTCCAACTGTCTACAAACCAAAAATCTTCTTCGCTTCTATATTTGGGGTGGAGGGATTCACATAATCGGAATAAAAGTATGTAGTAATTAATAACATTTATATTCAATGCTAGTTTTAATAAAGAATTATTCAGTTAAAAAAAAATTATGGTAAACTAATCTATGAAAATATAATCAAAAGAGACACAATGAATTGGATCACAGCCTTCAGATATGTTGATCAATTTAGATCATTAGAATAAATAAATACAATTGATTCATTCATAATAAAATGAAGGAAGAAGAAGAAGAAGAGAGAGAGAAAAAAAACAATGAATGGAATTTATAACAACAGTAAACAATACTGGTAATTATAAAATTGGTATAATTAGTTATGCATACACGTAGGTAACTTGCATACGTAACAACTGTAGCACTAATAATAAGGTGTTTACAATGCACGGAGGCGGGTTTTATTATTGTACGTATTTACTGTGATGTTGGTAACCGATGTATTCATTGTATGGCTAAATTACAAGCTAGGATGCTAGTGTGTCTGGGCTTTAGGAATTAGCATCCGGTGATTAGATTGTTTTAACACGTATATTGCATCTCACAGATGTTCAGTGGTATCTGTAAATCTTGTTTCTTCTAAAAGAATTAAAGAGAAAGTTGTCTCTTATAAAAAGAAAGTAAAAGCTTGCCATTTCTCTTACAGGCCTCCGCGACCATTGTCCTGCAAAACACCGGAGTTTTCTGATGAGTTGTTTATATTGTTCATGGTTTGTATTTCGACCATAATACAATAGTCTTATTCAGAGTAGTTGCTTGTTTCCTACAGCTACGGAAGAAACCTATTTCAATTTGAGCAAAACATCGATTTATAGTATATCAAATCATGGACGCAATCTCACCAAGAAAACCGTTTTTGAGAAAACCATGAATAAGTGAAAAAAAAAAATTAATTAACGCGCACTTCCGGTTGATGGATTTTGACCAAACGTTCGTATTTGCTGTGGGAGTGGTACCTAAATGGAATATCAAGTTTGAGCCCCTTGCGAGTTTTCGGTTCTGAAATACATAATATCCAAATATGTCTCTCCTATCAAAAGTCAATTTCGAAAATTTGACACGTTTCCAAAACTTCCTTTCACCAGGAGTAAGGGAAGTAAAGAAAGAAGTTTTTTAATAAATTTATTGCCTTAATAAAATTTATAAAGTATTTGTAGAAAAGAAATGAGGTTATATTTTGACGCTCTTTCATTAATAAAATTCAAATTAGGGGGTCAACGTTGATGAATCTAACTTTCGAACTATTGTCACGTTATTGTCGACGACTAAACCGATCTGCCGTAAAAGAATCATAGACTGTGTTCCTCTCTCTTTTCCATTAGATTTTCTCAAATTTATATCGCAACTTTTAGTAGTAAATTATTATAAAATCATGTGATTATTACGTAATATCGGTAGCCGTTATAGACGTGTGCGTGAGTGTACCGAACTAATAAAAAAAGGATATATTTGATAATTTTTAATTTATGCACATATCTACAATTTTTTTTTTTTTGTATCTTACAACATTCTTAATTTATTTCAACATTCTTCATTTATGATCTCAATAGTTTCCGCATTTTATTTATTTTACAAACATGCAAAAATGGAGTGTTACAATTTCGTTAGCAATTGTTTTTTTTTTTTTTAATTTTTTTTTATGGTGTTTATACAGAACGGCGACCATGAGGAATGTATACAACTTATCGGAAATTGTAACCGTTACAATGTGCTTCTTTTCATTATCTACTAGCTGACAAATAGTTGATTTCGTTTTTTTTCCTTCATCGTCAGCCAATTTATCAAGTCATATGAACAATAAATCGCAGAAGGCTCTCAAACTTGGTTGGATCCAACAAGAAAGATTCGGTCAAAATCCATCAATCTTATGGATTTTTTTTGGTTTGTTTACATTCTCTTACTCCTCGTAGAGAGGAAGTAGTATGCGATCAAGCCGGATTTTAGAAATTCAGTTTCCGCTGGAAATACGTGCTTTGGGTAGAATAGCTTTGGAGTTCTGTCTGTTAGTTTAACTTTAATTTTCGCAAGCTTTCTTGGTTTCGATTGAGAGCGTTACATATAAGGCCGGTCAGATATGCAAGTAAAATCCCCGCTACAATTTTTGTGGCTAGCCTAACTAAACGTTGAAACGTTACAGTTTTAAAAATAAAAATTTCTTGATTAAGTTGTATTAATTTGAATAAGAGAAAGTCCGAGTAGTGGGTGTTGCATCCCGGATTTTTTTTTTCCTTTGTCGTCAGCAAATTTATCAAGTCTGTCAGACTAGCACAATAACTCAGAGAAAAAGAGCCAGAAGTTTTCCTGCAGTTCGAGCTCCGATCTTCCTGATCTCCTTTAATAATAATGACAGTTAGCGGAGAAGTAAATGAAGAGAACGTTTTACTTTCTCCCTTCTGCTGCTGTCAGACTTTTGACTATTAGTGTTCATAGGGGATACACATGTTTGTGGGAAAGGGGGGGATTTTCTCTGAGTCCCGGAGAGTGATGCTCCTTACGAAAATTTCCCCTTTTACAAATTTGTTTTTTTTTTGGAAAGTAGGTCAATGATTTTTTTTCGTTTAATATTTGAGACTGTTCCCTAAGTAACGATAAATTAAAAAAAAATGTATGTGTATATGATACAAATAGAAGTTAAGAAAGACAACAAGGTCAATTTATTTGAACAATTTAAACCAAAAATACATTCAAACTTCCAAAATTAAATTTCATTTAAAAAAAAGAAAAAATACACCAACCCAACTGCAGCAAATCTAGGATGACCGGATCTTACCTTAACAGTGGCCAGAGAGTGTAATATATCTCAATGTCAAAAAAAGGCAAACTGGAAATTAGTAATAAAACCAAATTTAGTAAAAAAGTGTTTGTATGTACGTTTTTATTTTTATTTTTTTTTACAACCTCTTTGGTTGGATTACTTTTTGAAAGTTAAAGGATATTTACAAACAGCGGTCAGGCCATAGAGGTATTAGCACGTGCGATATCTACGTTAATATATTTGTGTATATATAGTTACATGTATATGCAATATACATACATACAGTACATAGATATACTTCTCTGGCGGCTTCTTTAAAAACAAACCACTTCCCAGGATGGTTTGAATCCAGCCATAATTTGGCCCCTATATTAAGGTTTTTACCTTTTTTAAAATATTAGTATTTTTATTTATATTTAATTTTATATAATTAATCCTCACTTACAAAATATTATTCCCATGTTGTTTTTTTAAAACTATTACTGTATCTATAATGGATGTTTGTAAGGAAACATTAAAGTCTTTAAATTTTAAAATAGCCAAAATAACTTACTTTTAATTAATCTTTTATGGAATTACGTGTGTTAGTATTTTTTTTTTAAATAAATTTGTTAAACATATGTTTTATAATTAAAACAAATCAGCTGTCTTTAATTTTTTATATTAGTGGTTAAATCAGCTGTGCTACCCATCTGATTTATATGATCTAAAAGATCTGAGCAGAAAGTAGAGTATTGTCACTGTGAGAATTGTCTTCCACTTTTAATATCGGTAACGCATCACATCACTGGTGTGAAATCTATTTATCAAAACTATAAGTTTGAGGTCAAATTTCTACACAAACTTCATAACAATACTCTGACAACGGATGTGAATCCGTAAACCAAACAGAACCTATAAAAAAAAAATTGGTTGATACGATGGATAAATTCTAGATATTGTGAAAAATTTCAAGTTAATGGGAAACGTAATGAAGACCTCCACACGGATAAACAAAGCATTTTATGTCGATATTTAAACAATATTTAATATTTTGGCGATATATTTCAATTATGCGCAGTTGCTTCCCTGCGGGTTGTAGTCTTTTGAACTTCGACCGTAAATTGGAGGTGTTAATCATAACTTTATGCCCCTCCTTATGACCTTTATGTCTTCTTTCTATCCTTGTTGTTCCATCTATAGGCAGACGACCGATATGGCTTTGGCACTTTACTTATTGATGGGGCAAGGCTGATGTTAGAGTGAACAGAGGGGCGCACAATAAGCCATTGAGGCCTAATGCATCTACTTCCTTTCGGAGACTCTGAGATCTAGAATCAAATATCGGCTCAATTTTCTAATCATTAAGACGATCGCCTTACTTCCTCTTACTGCGCTAAGATATAGCACAAATTTAATTTAAAAAAAATCAAATCATTAGCTCCCACAAGTAATACTTATTACCGAAAATAAAGAAAAATATTCTACAACTTCCTCCTGAAAGTTACGCCAATGTTCACGCGTGCATAAACTATGCCGATGATGTTTATGTTTTCATTTTTATGTGTGTGTGTGTGTGTATATGCGTGAGTTTTACCATTGCATAATCACTTATATCGATATGATATTACTTTCTAATTAATCATCTATTCCTATAGTTTTTAATATTGTATTCGTTCAGAATTATAATCAGCTGATATTGAAATTTTTTATGGAAGAGAAGTTTATATATAAAGTGTTAATAACCTTATTTCTATTCTATTTATTATTATGGTTATTTTTATAGTTATCACCTTTTTTTTTATGTTTTATTTTATAGCCCAATTTTATCAATTTTTTATCGATTAAAAACCTCTTTCGTCCTTTTCAATCTCCGTTTTCTTTTTTCTTTTTTTTTTTGTTATTTTTAAGAAGTTATAAAAATCACTTTTTGATTTACAACATGTACATGGCGGTTTTTTGGGATGGTGGGGACAGAATGGGCTTGTCCTGGAGTCAGCCCCATCCTCTTCTTCTTCGTGCTAATCCTGCCAAATGTCTGTAGAATGATCGTAAAAATTGGCAGTTATTTATATTGGCCAAATTTTCTCATTCTCTCTCGCTCTATCGCTCACTGTTTCTCACTTGGCAATCACGTCACACTATAGGCAGAGGATGACTGGTGGAGCTGCCAATAGTAACATTCCAAGTCAATAAAAAAAAGATAAACTAAAATCCGGCATTTTATTACATTTCCGTATCTTCCACTTAATGTTATGTATTAATTGTATGTAAAAATTTGATATATATATATATATATATATATCCATTTTTTTTAATGCCCGGAACCTTTTCTATGCACTGCCGGCCTCCGGACAGTGTTCTCTCGTTACAGACAAATACCGTCCATCACTGGACAGTGAGCTGTAGAGGCTACTAGGAAGAAAAAAATCTAAGGGCAGCACAGCTGGACTAGAACCCGGGATCTCCGCGCGGGAATCCAGTATGCTAACCACTTAGATATTCCCTTCCCTATGTATTACTACTTAGCTTTACTTTACTTACTATGATCAAGCAATTATTGTCGTCTTAGTGTACGAATGAATATAGAACTTACTCATTTTCCTGTTTTCGATTGATCAATAATAATGGTTATTATCTTTATACTTATTTTTCTGAAGTTGATAACTTTACAGCCGTTTTTAAATGAATAGTCGCAGCTCTATAAAGTTCAAGATTTAATATCAATTTTATTCTCTAGGGGAATAGTCGTAATTTTCATTGAAAAACCAACACGCTGATAGCATATATCTAAGTTTTTCCAGAAACCAGAGATTTCAGCAATAATTGCAATTAAATAAATCAAAGATTCGGGGAATATTGCAAGTAAAAGTTTTTTTATTTATTTTATTCCAGAAAGTTCCGAAAAAAAGGATGGAAAAAGTTCACCGAAGATTGTAATAGAACTTAGTGACCTAAATTAAAATTAAAATTAAAAGTCGACAAAAAACCAGCTTCTATTTTTCCTTATTCATTTTTATTGCATAAACTTGTAGTGTTTTTTTAATTGTTATTAAATTAATTACTGGAAAAGAAAAGATAAAGATGAAGATGTATCCTTTTTAAAAGTTAGTAGATATATCTTAATAAATTATGAAGGACAATACAATAAAAATTAAGAAATGTATATATATGATGTTGTCAGGAAGGGAAGGTGCAATATTGTAACGAGAGTGATGCTCCAGTTCTCAGCAACATCTACACTGTTGTGTCATTACTTCAATAACTACAACGCTATATATATATATATATTCAATGAATAACAGTGTTGTTAAAAACATTCGGACACGCTATATAGAGGACGTTCTATATAGACGCTGCCAAACACATATTTCAGCAACATTATATCACAAAAACTAACGCCTCTCCCCACTATTTTTTTCATCACTCCCTTGTGTTAATCTCATGTGAGATTTATTATTATTATTATTATTATTATTATTATTTAGGCTGGGAAACAATGCAATTACAATAATAATAACAGTAATAAAATTAAATTGTGTCAGATTAATCCATATTGCAAGTTTAATGAGGTTATTACTTCTTTTAATTGTCAGTTATATTTCGTAGTTATTAATTAGTTAAACATAATACATCTCTGTATATTCATTGCCACAATAATAATAATAATTTGAAATAAAAATACCCGTTTCATGAATTTTGATTCTGAAAAAGCCATTTCGCAGAAATTTGTCTGTCTATTTGTCTGTCAGTCACCTTGCTAAGCTATTTAAATAAGCCTACTTCTCAGTTCTCACGCAAGGTAGCGGAATCTGGATCCCTTATCAAAACATATTAGCCAGAACGTTCAAAGGATGCCTCTCATAGAAACTACTGTGTAACAGCAACTGTTAAAGCCTCGATTAATTTAGAGTAATAATAATTGGTAAATTTCAAGTTTAATGTAATATAAACAATCCCCACTACTGCAATGCACAACATCAAACAAGAGGACTTTGGACGTTTGAAGTTGAGCGGAGCTACAGTCAGACTTGGCCAAGCTGTACTAGATTACTAATCTATTGTTTTGTCTGTCGGCAGCTCAGCTGGAAAAATACTAGTTATCATTACTTGATTAGTTTCGATCTCTCTGCGGTCTTATCTTACTGCCCACCAGAGAAATTTCCGTCATCAGGACGATTACCAGGACGCCCAGTCGCCCATTCAACGCCCAGCCGCTACCAAGCGCCCCGTTGCTTTATACTCTTCCAGCTCATTCTACAGGCAAATATAACTTCGTATATGCCGGCCGGCACGAGCCACAGGTACCAACATTAAAATATTTAATTAACTAGAACTTCGAATTGGATCCGGAAAAAAAGGTAATGACGTCATAGCCTTTGTACCGGTGATACAAAATTCAGTTCTATCTTTCGTAATATAGGCTCTGGCCATAGTAAAAATTACAATTTATAGCAGTTATAGTATTTCTATTATATGTATTGATTATTGAAATTTAATAAAATGAAATGTGATTCTGTGCCTAATGGTTGGTTTGCCCTTATTTTCCAATAGAGTTCATTCTCTTTTGGCAAGTAACCAGCGGGAGCTTTAACAGCAACCAAAGAGAGTAGAGAGAAGACAACCAAAGAGTGTAGAAAGAAGAGAAACAAACCCAACCACTCTCTCGGAATGGAGTGGGAGAAACTAGATAAATACAGAACGGACAGTCCAGAAATATACAGTTCACTAGAGTTCAATCTCGCCAGTCACTACTTGTCATTCCACTCTACCTTAACCATTCTCTATTGTAAAGTCCAGGCAGACTGTGTCTCTTTATTAATATACTAGTTAATTAGTGTTAACAAAGTCTTCTCATTTCATCAACCAGACCTAAATTCTCTCCACCTAACAAAGTCTTCTCATTTCATCAACCAGACCTAAATTCTCTCCACCTAACTCATCCATTATATACTAGAAAAGAGCAGCTATGATCGATTTGAGGCATTTGAACTGAATGGAGAAAAAAAAAACCTAAACATTCTGTAGAGCAAATGACGTGGTCTCAGGGAGAAGAGCGAGGTGAAAGACGAAGGATAATCTGAGAGGCGAACTAGAGAAATGTATTGAAAAGAAAGGTGAAAGTTTGGGATTATGCCTAGAACGAAGGCCAGTAATAAACAATAATGGCAGGCCTTTTGATTAACCAATACTTCCAGAAAAGTTCATGATTAAATTGCACATTAAGTGCAAGTCGTGTGAGTGTTTCACACCAGATTATTATTTTTGTTCCTTAGTACAAATTGAACAAAATCAAAAAGACACATGTTAGTCATCAAACCAATATGGTGAGTTCATTTAATTGTTTCCATTTTAGGAAATATTAATGCCACAATTTAATGACCAACGATCAACGTTATTATTGGCCACTTTAAAATAAGATTAGTTTTATATATAGTCATAAATTTAATGATTATTATTATTATTATTCTTTTCCGATCAGAAAAAAAGGAGATTTTTTTTTTTTATATATATCTTCTAAATTATTTTAATACCGGTAGCTGTTTATTTATTATACTAGCTATAATAAAACTGGATTAGTATAAAATAAAAAAAATAAAAAAATTGATGAATATTTTATATATATACAATACGCTGCTTTGAAGAGTGGTTTATAACAGCGTTGTTGTGTTGATATATTGTGTTGCTAGCTATCTATGTATACATATAACTGATCCGGTTCGTCGGTCGGTTGTTGTTTGAATATCAACAAACAACGTTACACCAGGAACAACTGTGCAGAAGATGACAACAAAGTTTTGATGTGACCATCTGTTGTTGTTCTTTATGATAATAAAATATAAAATATACACTGGTAGGGGGCCCCTACTTGTAGATTGCTGTTTTTTTACCTCCTACTATATAACTGCATATGTCCTGAGGGATACGTCAATTTCCATTTCTGTTTGTCTATTATAAATGAAATATTATTGGCACAAATATTTCTATTGTTTTATATTAATAATTTATAACTAATCTGTTCCTGCATTTATATATCTCTCAGCTGATTGGTGAGTTTCCGTTTTGCTGTGCAAAAAAATAATATCACCTATTTTTGTTTCGTATGAAATACATTATACTCGTATTGAAAAGTCGGGTGTTATACACTCACACGTTTTCTCTGATTACCGTTAGTACAATTTTTTATTATTATTATTATTGATATTTACACCTATTATAAGCTTAACATTATCATATTTGTTTAATTGTGGACATTTAAAGAAACCGAAGCGGAGAAGTGCCTCAGTAGTGAAATTCCAATTTATTCAATAAGTAGAAAACGTGTTAGTCAAATGTTGTTAGTACAATTAAATAAAAAATTTATAGAGAATTTTTTTAACATAAAATATAGATGTGGTGTGGAACAAGTATATCTACCAACGGAGGTAGGTAGAGAATGATTACATTCTCCGGTTAAGTTTCCGGTTTGAGACCGCGTCAGTTGTTTGCTATGAATCGACGTTTCGCCCATATTGTAATGAGCCCCTTGAGGGTCCAATACATTAGCCTGCTCCATTAGCTTTCAAGTTATAACGACCCTAAAGGGGTTCATTGCAATATGGGCGAAACGTCGGTTTCTAGCAAACCACTGACGCGGTCTTAACCCCGAAACTCAAGTGTTTTTCATGAAAAATGGCCGTGAATCTCTAAAAGATCGAATGATTTCACGGTAGAGAGCGTCAATAATATTTCACACATTTGTATTTTAAGATCTCAGATTCCTAAGAACCACCTAAACACAATTTCTTTCAGATAAATGTTACAAATAAAGGTATTCTCCTTCTTCTTTATCCAACGCCCATCCGTAGCCGCTCGGCCATTTGACGTCGTGCCATCCAGTAGAGTGTGGTCGCCCTTGCAAACTGTTATCTCTGTCATTGGCTTCCAAGCCACTGCAGCTAAGGAGATGTTCGGTAGTCCCTTCGTCTTCCATACATACATAGGGGGGAGAGTCAGCAAGACTAGGCGGTGCAGATGGCTCTGGAGGAAGTCGTGGCCGGTAGCCACCCCGAAGGTTGTTGGGGATGGTTTTGGATGTGACGATCGGTTCCCATGTTTTGCCAACGGCAGCCGCCTACTAAGACGTCCTCACTAACTCCTTCACAGACAAGTTGATGATACCAATGTAAAAGTGATAGGTTATGTCTTTCCAGTTAATATTCCAACTTTGAAGGAAATCGTATAGTCGTTTTCGAGATAATTCCATAAAAACTCAAAAATCGGTGAAGCCGCTTTCGGGTAAGCAATTTTATTCAAAATTGGAATTAGCAATATTTCTAATGTATATTGATATTATACAGGCTGGACTGTACATGGTAATGAAGTGGTTCTTTAGAGAAAAGCGTACCGCGGTTCATTTGTTCCATAAGATGCCGCCACAAAAATTCAATTTTTCCAGGAAAATGTAAAATAGTAAACGAAGTTTAAAGAAAACCTGAAAAATGAAAAGAAAAAAACCATTCAATAAGGTTGCATTTCGGTTGATTTGGATTTTGTCCGTAACTTTCGTGTCAGATGCCGGTGGCAGTGCCTAAACGGAATACCAATTTCAAACTTCCTGCTGCGATTTTTCTTTATTGAGATATTTTGTCCATCGCCATGCAGCCCATTCGCTAAAAACAATTTTTCCGTCCTCAGGTGACCTCAAAAACATGAATTTTCTGTGAAAATCAATTTCGAAAAATTGATAGGGTTGCAATATTTTCTCTTATTACGACTAAGAGAAAGTAATATCAAATATTTGGAACAATTTCATTTTTCCGCTTGGTTATCTTGCAACATAAATCTAGACTTTGACGCTTTTCTCGGATTCACCGATGGCTTGTTTGTTTGTATTTAGATCTCCCATTTGTAATTGCAGAAAAATTAATTTTAAGTAGTTCTGGGTGGGAAGGAAGCCTTCCCTTCATACTGTCATTACTATTATTATAATATACAGATCAGCTATTGTTTAAATATATCAATGAACCTCTGAACATGTAGTTATAAAAAACGGAAAGGAAATGAAATTGAAAGAAAATAATAAAAAATAAAAATAAAAAGAACAGTACAAAAATAAACTAGCCTAAGTAAAGTGTCTGACATTTTGTCCATATTACTCAAGTAACAATTTCTAGGTCTCAGTGTTGTAACCTTCTTCACAAGTAACAGTAATTTACACTTCCCCCAAATGTAAAGTTAACAACGATAAATTATCTAACAAGATTGATCTTGTCGGCTGAGAAATGTTAGTTTTTTTTGTTTCTTTATTTTTAACCAACTCAGCTGGTTTTTTATTCAATTTCTTTGGTCTCATCTCTCGATCCTTTTTTGCACGATTGTGGGTAAAATATCATCAGTTCTCTGTAGACTAAAAAAATCTGGTGTGAAACACGTACACAAGGTTTTCTTACTAATGATTACACAGCTTTAGGTGACAAATTTTCTTGAAACTTATAATTTTTACTAATGTTTACTTGTTTTCTATTTAATATCTATCAATGGGGGAATTTAAATTTAATAAAATGATATTTTATAGGAAAGCGTAACCTCCCACCCATACCAAAATTTCTTTAAATGGAAGTTCTCGTAAAGAAGTTCCAAACAAAAGTGATAGGCCTTGTATTCATCAGTTAGTATAAAAAAGATAAATCCGTCAGTTTTTTCTATGGATTAAATCCATAGGAAACTGAAATATCTTCAGTAAAAACGCACTACCGGTCAAACGATTTTCTTCACCACTCTCTATAACAGTCACTCAAAAGTCCTTGCAGTACTCTTCTTTCACTAGTTAAATATATGAGAGTTCAGTCAGTATACTTTCTCGTCAATCTCGCACAGAAACTCCACTATAACTAGTTGGATTTAACATACATGACCAGGGAATCTTTGGCCTACAGAATATGCTTCCACTGGCAAATTCTTATATTTTATAAATGATTATAACCACAAAGGAATCCTTTCCACAATAATAGCCTTCTAATTTTCCACAGCATTGGCTTCCTGAAGCTTGGTTGATCACACATATCTCTCCCCCTCCTCTCCCAACATATTCCTTTACTTCATCAGATATTTATCAACCTCTTAAACAATCTATTTTTTTTTTAATGCGGAAAACAAAATCTTTGGTTTCAATGAATCGGTGAAAAAGAGGAAGTGATCATTAAGCAAGCTTTGGTCATGGACACCCCGTTTAACCAGTGAAAGTTTGAAGACTATCACAAACTGACAAACAAACATATACACAACCACATTAATCGCTGACAGTAATTAGTTCTTTTAATTTAGTATGGTAGGAAGAGAGTAATAAGAAAGAGATTAAAAAAAATGAAACTAATTAAATTTTTGTAAAATGCTAAAGAAATTCTGTTTTTTTATTCCTTACCAGAACTCACATACCGTCCGCAGTAGTGCAAACTAACGAGCCATGTCGCATGCACGTCTCTTCTATGCAGGACACTAGAGAGAGAGAGAGAGAGAAAGTTGAAAGAAAAAAATTAAAAAAAAAGAGAGGAGATAGGAAAGGAACCTCTCTCCTGGTTATAATTGGTGGCAAAAGATAACTTAGCTACTGAAGAATGCACTTGTTAAAATATCTCAACAGTGGGACGGTTATCTTCACCAGCCAATATATATATATATATATATGTACACACGTCCAGCACTTATACTTACACACGAGCCGCCACCTTGATGTCACCATTCTATTCCTTTTATTTATTTTTCTAGCTCTGATTTTATGTTATTTAAAAAGATCTGGGATGTGTGAAACTGTCACATCCTTCAGGACTCGGCTACTGCATTTTTTTTTATCGTCCAATTGGCAGATCTTGCATTAAAATTTGGAATTATTATTGCACATTTATTTGTAATTACAATGTTATTGCTATCTAACAATATGATACGTATTCTATATTTGAAATATCGCTTTAGAAACTAACTTTAAACTTCTTCTGTTTGACATCTATATCAGCTTCCTCTATTTTTCTGAGTCATATCATTTTGGATTGAATAAAAAAAACAAAAACAAAAGGTCGACGATCTATCTTGATAATCCTTAGGCATTGCCATCATAAAATATTTCGGCTTTTAAAGCTTTTATGATTCGTTATTCAAAAGAGAAGCGTTTTTATAGTAGAATGGGACTTTTAGTATAGTATAATTTACTGGATGTGAAAATTAACTCATTATTAAATTACATTGATTAATAAATTATTTATTAACCCAGTAATTACTAAATAAAACGAACTTGATAAGGACTTAGTTTATGATGGTGAGATTGAGTGTCAGAAGACGATACTATAATCAGAGTACTTCTTGCAGACTTGCTGTAGAATACTTCTATAGAATTGATTGCTGCCTATTATCCAAGCCAATTGCTTCTTCTTCCTTTCTACCTAAGGAAAGCTTTTGACGATTTGCCGAAAATGGGATAAACCGTTTTCCCAGCCGTGGGGGGATGGTAGGCCACCGCTTCCACAGCTTCTTTTTTATCAGTTAACTAAAAAAAAAGTATATCTGAACCGTATTCCGCTTAGAAGCCGTTTATTTCATGAAACTCTTGTTTCTTTGTTTCGAACATTCCAGAAAAAAAACTATCTAAGGACACATTTTTAAACATATACATAAAGGAACATAAGTCTTTTCTATATAATCCTTTCGACCCAAAAAATTGTAATGAACCAATAGCCAGCAAATTCGCCAAAGAATAGCTAGCCTCAATAGTTCCGTCAGTAATTGCAACAAGGCGCCACTATAGCGCTCTAAGCGCACGTCAACTATGCATTATACCCTCTCTCATCTCTACTACTGGCGAATGAGCTTTAAACACCACAGCCAATCTCTCATCTAGAAGCATGTGTTAGCTATAAGAGAAATCGAATATAAACTAACCATTGGAGGAGCTTACAGTGAGTCACCAGATAATCTTTAAAGAATAAACATCAGTCCGCTACATCAACATCAACCTTGAAAGGTTCCCCGATCTAGGCCACACTAGCTCACCAATGTTAAAACAAGTAAGAGTTCTAAGTAGTCATATCACTCTAAAAACAAACATCATCATCATAGCTCTTCGTTCGGCCAGTATCGTAGTAAAATCGTTCAATTATGAATTACCAATTCCAACCCCAATTTTCAATTTTGTCCAATTGCCAGCCAATTCCTGCTACTATTATTGAATCTATCCCTGATTTGATTTATATCACCTTATAAATAAGAGAGTGCGATATATGAAAAACTTCGGGAATTCCGATCTTTACAGAAAAGTCCGAATGTCATAGCATTGCCTAGAAAGCCTTTCTTGAATCAATTTGCAGAGAGAAATATTCCAAATAAACAGACCATTAATTGCTGCATCAGATTTAAAGAGAAAAACGCTCTTGTAGGTCCCCCACACAAAAAAAATTTCGATCTGATAAAAAAAAAAATAAAGTTTAAGAAATCTGACAGCATTAAAGCAAGTTCGAAAGGTGAAGAGTGAACAAATAATTGACAGAACATTGAATAAATACTCTTCCATTTGTCTTCAACTGTCTTTCTTCCCCCCCCCCCTTTTGTTTGCCAAGTATTTAAATTAATATTCATATAAAGTAACCAAAACAAAAAGAGAAAACAAAAAATCCTAGATGAATTATGAATGTTGGACATTATATATCACATATGTGAATAGTATTTAAAATAATCTGTCAGTATTTGTATTGTAAATGTTCAATCATAGTGTATATTATATCTGCCATAGTATTAAATATGAAAAGGTTGCATTCGTCGTATAGTTCAGAACAAGTAAAATATAAAAATAAATAAAAATCGATTCTGTTAAGTTTGAAGAGATATATTGAAAAAAAAACACATTTCGCGTGGGAAGCCGTTCATTCTTAACTTGGTTCGAATTTTGATTATTTACTTGAGGTATCATCTGTAAAGGTATTTGTAAAATATGTTGCTGTATATCTACTGTGCCCCAAAATTGGTTACAATATACCTTATTGATTCTTTATATTTTGTCGTATTATTAATTGGTATTTAAATAGAATAATTTCAAATATTGGTTAGTTAAATTGAACAGCTGATCAATAAAAAAAAAAAAAATCTGGTATCTAACATTCTCTACTCAACAACTCATACAATTCTAATTAATATAATTTAACCAAGAAAAGTTTCTTTAAAATTGTAACTACAATGGGTTTTAGAAGGAGAGAAATTAGTGAGGATGGGTTTTTAAGAAATAAGCTAGACTGAATGCTGAAAATTGTATAATAAAATAGAGGCACTAAATTGCAAGGACTTTACACATAAATAGAAATTAGAGATTTAGACTGAGTAATGAGAAGGGTAGTAGTTGGTTGCTGACGCGTTGTAACTGCTGTATAAACTGTTGAAAGACTGTCCCTCTGTACGGCTAGCGTGCATCTATATATATATATATATATATAGAGCCTCCCACTCTAGTCTGGCCTAAGTAGCGAGTGAGATTCTCAATTTTCTGCTTTGGATCCCTTTTGTCGGATCCTATTACGCAACGTTACAACAATGTTTAGAGTTGGGTTGGCCATAAAAAAAAGATGGTGAGAATTTTTACTTGTATACCTGAGCTGGCCTTATGTAGAGCACTGTATGTCAAAAATCAAGAAATCTTGTGGAAATTTAAATTTAAACTGACAGAACTCCCCAATACCCCCTCTAAATCAATTTTTCTTTTATAAAAAATATTTCGAATAAAAGTTACACATTTCTCTCTACGCACTTTAAAGAAAATCGTTCTGACCGTTTTCGATAAAATTGGAAAATATTCAAAAAACCGATTCAGTAAAATCGCAATTTTCCCGGTTAACCGATTTTCTTCAAATTTGGAATTCAATCAAAGCTTCTAATGTGTATTAATATTATGTTGAATGGTAAAACCAGAATTACACTGAAGGGTAATATCCTCATCAACATCTGTCACATCTCTCTCTCACTCTCTCTTAACTATTTCCGCTGCTAAAAGAAAATATTGTATCAAATATTTGAAATTGAGTTTTCACCGGAAATAACATTTTAGGGTCCCTTGAATATGAAAAAATTGTTCTTCATATGACAGCTTAATTTAAAAACAAAAGCAAAAACGAAAACATCGCGGAACAATCGCGGAAAATTCAAACATGTTATCTCATGATGTTATCCATGACCTCATATGATTACTCTGGTTAAATAGCGTTCAACCACTGTTGACCACACACTCAGCATGTCATTAAAAACTATTCTACATTAAGGCCAAACTTAAATAACTAGTTTATCGTAATTATTAATATTGTCAATAATAATCTGTCTTTTTTATGTTTGAGTGGAATGTCATCTGCCTGTTATTAGATTTAATTTCTTAATATTATGTAAAATTCTGATCACCTATGTGCTACCCATTGCTACGCAATGCAGTTTTGTAAATTGCGATATTTTTCGCAATTATTTGCTCAATCTCGGCTGTTCAAAACTGATAAATTCTTCTTTCTTTTTTTGATTGCATAAAACATTTTAAAAACTTCCCTTATTTTATTCTATTTTTATTTATGTGCTAACCGTAATTTTTTTTAATATCTTAATAATATTTATTAACTTTATGAATGTCAAGTGTGTTGAGTTGTCTGTGAGACAGACTGACAGATTTATTATGTGTTTTTTTTTTCTTCTTCTTTAAACCACACTATTCCCATCAGTTTGACAGTTTATAGTGGATTGGGTAAGATAGAAGAAATAAGGCCAGCCCCTTCTTCAGCTATCTAGCGGGGCCCAGACAGAATCCAGTCTGAAAACTTGGATCAGAGCACTATAGTAAGCTGTAAGGTGTGCACCTTTGGATTGGAATTAATATAAACTAGTTCATCACACGTAATCACAGCCTTCCACCAAGGGAAGCATCGAAAGAACTTCCATTTAGTGTTGCCTTGGAAACCATATTTATTGCACATCTATCTTCCTATTCATTGTAACGCAAACAAGAAATATTTCTGGAAACCTAGAAGATTTAAAGCGGCTCTCTTTCTGTTGTGTTTATCTATTGTTTATTTTGTTCCTAAGACTATCTGAATAGCAGGTGTTTGGGAGAAATACGTGTTAAGGGGAAGTTGCTGGGAACAACTGTCTTTCCCGTACAATGGGGTGAACGTAGTGGAGAGGCTAAAGAGTCAAAGTTTTCCGTAGGAGTTTGGCAGGGAAATGATGTCGAGGAATTCGGTACATGGAATTGCCAAGAACGACCATCTCCCATCAGCCAACGTTCTTAAAATCTTACTTTAATAAAAAAAAAGAAAAAAATGTTTGAAATAGAAGTGATACGCGTATAGTATACGTAATTCAAAGGAAATCTTCGAAGTTATTTTTGAGTAAGTTGCAAAAAAAAAAACTGGGGAGAAAAGTACATTCATTAAAGTTACACATTCCAGGTCATGGATTTTAGCTAGAAACTTCCTGGCAAATCCCCCTAGTCTCTATGAGTGTGAACGACATATCTCCAAAAAAAAAAAATCGCAGGATCTCAACCATGGTATATACCGTTTAGGTACTACCACCATATCTGGCAAGGAAGTTTAGAACAAAATCCATCAACCGGCACTGCAACTTTACAGAATAGGTTTCTTTAGTATTTTGAAATTTTCTTGAGAACGTCTGCAAAGATTTTCTTTTAAACTTGGAATACTTATTGTACAGATATAGGCCTATCTCTTTTATTTGAGGCGTTCTTCCGGTAAAGTGTACTTTGGAAGGGTGGTCTGAGCTATCTGTTTCATTTCAAATATTAAAATTTGAGTTTGTACAATATTTCGGATTACAATGTAAACATATTCAATTTTTACCTGGGTCAGTCAATATATAATATCTCATCATTTCTACAATTATGTTAAGGACAACTGAGTAAAATTTCTAAGCTTTTTTTTAAAATTATTTCAGTTTATAATTGTATTTTAATTAAATTAAAAGAGTAAAATTTTACACCTTATTTGTTTTTATAAAAAAAACTCATGTATTTCCGGTAAAAAATTCAATTTCTAAAATTTGACACGATCACAATACTTTCTCTCTCACAAACGGAAAAGGAAGTAAAAAAACAAAAAACAAAAAAAAATACATTTTAAAGGAAAAATTGGTGAGCAAAATTAGCCTGTGCACGTATGCTCCATATTTTTGAGTTTAACTATTTTGTGTGAAACACATTTTTTCTTCTTTTGTTTGAAGTAGTTCTGTTGTAAATAGTGTGTAGTGCATTTATGTAGATATTTATCTATGTTGGTAGTTGAGGAGAAGGGAGCGAAGTTCTAGTGGGATATATATATATAAAATAGTACATATCACAATGATCATGTACACACGAAACAGCTGTTTGAAAAAATATAACAGCTATGAAACCTCACAGACAAACACACAGCCACATTGATATATTTACTTGTCGTGAGTGTATAATAGTTATTGCGGGGGCGTAATATAATAATGCCACATGAAAGTATTGTCTGTTGTTGTTGCAGAAAGTTGTTGATGTTGTTTTTTTTTTTTCTTTTCTTTTTATTATATTGTCATCATTGAGAGTGTATATTCATTCCATGTTGCTCGGCCAAACCTGGTGTACTGTACTGTGTTGCGGTAGAGGTAACATTTAGATGAAGATATTCTGTGCTGTGTTGGTAAAACGTGTATATATAAAACTGGTATGATGATGATGGTGATCATCATCATCATCATCACCGTGTTGATGACGATAAGGGAGAACCAACATGACAGTTATATGACGTAATAAACTGATGCTGACATGATAGTTGTGGTGCTTTAGTTTTTTAGTTTTATCTCTTATGTAGTTGCAACAACGTGAGCTACCTCTTTGGTTTTGTGAATTTTATTTTTTAATTCTTGGCTTAGTGTTCTGTCTTTCAAATATGCACAACATATTGGTTTTTATTTTCCTAGAATACTTTTTTTTAAAGGGCTTTTGAAAAAAATAAAACCAAAAATTCAGTTGTGAAACACTCACAAGACTTTCTCGTGACGTAAAGTGGAATTTTTACATACTAATTAATGACGTCAGAGAGACTTAACATAATCAAATTTTTTTTTTTTAGGAGACGAGTTTTAAATAAAACTGATTCGGTCCATATATGTGTAGTTAGTACACCAAGTTAAAGAAACTGGTTCAGCCATTTTAAAGAAAAGCGCGGAAAATCTAGAAAAAAAAAATGCAAAGTCGCATTTTCGGTAAATCGATTTTCTTCATTCACGGAATTTCTAAATTCTTAAAAATTCTTGTCATACTCTCATATTAAATTCTTATTAATTTTATAATCATGATCGAATCGTATTAACATATTGAAGAAATGGCACATTAGAAGAAAGCCTAACGTTACCTTTCTACATAATAGCCTTCTTTTATCTTTTATTTTCAACTAAACGAAATATCAAGATTCAGTTTTCTGCGATTATTCGTTTTTGTGTTATGCTGACCTATATATATATACTCAGGTCAATTTGAAAAAAAAGACACTTTTTCGTAATCAAGAGCCTTCAAACAAGGAATTCCTGTGAAAACTGAATTTTCAATTATTTTACACTGAAGGCAAGAAAGAGCCCCATATATTGTAACATATCCTGATGTTTACAATTACTTATTTTCCTGAACTAAAACCCAAAAAATATTCAAAGGCTAACTACCAGATTCCATTATTTCCTAATTATTCTTAAAATTCTCTTCCTGAATCTATTTAAACGCTCTCTAATGTGATCATTATAGAGGTCATTATATCATCTCCGTATAGAGGTCATTATAAACACCTCTACAAGAAAAAAATATCGAAGTAAAGTCGGGAAAGAACATGCGAGTTGGTGCGACACTTTGAGACCATGCAATACAGAAAAATATTTAGAAGCGTTATAATGTTATTCTGCTTCATTACATGCTTTGAGGTCCATGGTACAGGAAAAATTTGGTTTTTAGAAATTTCTTTATATATGCAGTGTGTTTATGGGAGTGTGTTGTTTGTGTATTTTAAGTTAAAATACTTCAAGAACAAAAAAAATCTCAGAATGGTCAAACTTGATCATTTTCGGGATTGTATCCAGTAGAGCTGCTCTTAAATTTTCCCGCCTTATAAGCCCCCACAGCTGTACAGTCCGCTGATGGACACTGTTGACTTTAACAGCAGAATACTCCCCTCTGCCTGGAGGCGGCACAATTGCAGTGAGAGAAAGTTATCTATGAAAGTTTACCACCACCAGATATTTTTTTTTTTTTTAATTTTTTGCTTGTGGATTAAACATGGTGTGCGTTATGTAATTTTCTATTTGTTATTATAATTTTTGTGTATCTTTTTAATCAAAATTTTTTTTTTCGAATGTATATCTATAAATTGGCCTCCAATATCACATTTACTCCCATTATCTGGCGTCTGATTATTTAATTTTTATTTAAAGATAAAAATCACCGAATTAATAAATAATTTAATAAAAAATATTATTAAAATTATAGGTAATTATGAAATATAGAAAGGTCATTCAGCTGCGGCCATTTATCAGATAATTAAAATCTACGTAGATTTGAAAATTGATTGATTATCTTGTCACAATATCTTTAAAGAGCTCCAGTTATTATCTAATCGAAGTATTGGCCGATAATCTTGATCAAATGTTCTCGATAAAATACAGAAGGTGTTATAATTATATAGATTAACATTAATGCAAAGTAAAGAAAAACCTTGTTGTCAAATTTAATAAGGTTAATTTAAATTCATTAAGAAAAATTAACTTAAACAGGAGTAAGAGGAAATACGTACGACTATCTCAATTTTTTAGAAATTGAGTCCCGAGTTCGAACCAAAAATGTTTTTTTGCGAATGTGTTTGTCACGTGTTTGTCTTGAGTATGAACCACAAATTTTGAGAGAAATTACAAGGAAATCTTCGGATCCATTTTCGAGTTACTCTTCCGGTTGACGAATTTTGGTCGGATCCTGTCGGATACCATTGTACAGAATATATCGAATTAAGATTTCTCGTTTATAGCGATCTTGTCAAATCAAATTTTCGAAATTGAGATTTCACAGGAAGGACAGGTTTTCCAGTCCCGTAAGTAAGAGAAAACTGTTTTGTGTGTGTGTGTGTGTGTGTGTGAACAAAATATCTCACAAAACGAAAAATCGTAGGAAGTTCAAACTTGGTAACCCTGTATTGATACACGCAATACATTTGTTACTTAAGCTTCAGTCAAAAATCTATAAACCGCAAATGCGATTTTACACAATTTTATTTTTTTTTTAAATTTATTTAAGGCGCGTCAACATCTGTGGTCATTTGCGGCCGGAGCCTTCTCAGTGCACTACCGGCCTCCGGACAATGTTCTCCCGTTACAGACAACACTGTCCATCACCTGACAGTGAGCTGTAGAGGCTCCTAGGAAGAGAAATCCTAAGGGGAGCACGGCTGGATTCGAACCGTGATCTCCGCGTTGCTAGTCCAGCGCGCTATCACTGAGCTATCCCTTCCCCTTTTTTTTCCATTCTTTTTGCCATTTTCTCCCATCCATCTAGATTTTGTTTCAAACATACATATGTATATCCACACTTCATGGATATATACTTGTATATATTTTATATATAAAAATGTACTCATTTTTGTGAAAATATATATTTCCTGTGGTAACTCACGTTCAAAACTTTTGTCATGTACCAATTATTTATTCTGAAGCAAACAAAAAGACACAGAAACATACCACATTTCTAGTAAACCATTTTAGAAATTCTATTTGCACATTTGTTTAAACTACGAGATTTAATAAGTTTTGTTGACAAAAAAAGGAAAAAAAAAGAAAACGCACACAACCTTATGTAAGTCTCGTGATTCTACATGGCTTTATATAAGTGTATATTTGTATGTATGTGTGTATCTGCAAATAATGTTTTTTTGTTTATTTTTTTATTTATTTTTTTTTTAAGAGTTATAATAAAGATCATGAACACTTTAACAAGTATAGGGTCTCCGTAAAAATTTTCCACTTTTTCCCGCTTTTGTTTTTACTATTTCTTAGTATGAGAGGAACTTATTACGATCTTGTCACATTTTCAAAGTTCAGTTTTCATTGGAAATAAATGTTTTTCAGAAATTATAAAACGAAAATTCACGTTTAGATACCAATACCATATCTCACATGGTTCCAAGCGAACTCCACCGGAAGTGCAAACTTACTGAACAGTCCCCCCCCCGTTCTTTACGATTGTCTCAACTTTTTTTTCTAATTCCAAAATTCACTTTAATTTTAATTTGAATAAATATGTTATTTAAGAAAAAAAAAATTATAATCTAATTAAAAACTTTAGAAATGAATAACAACTTCCTTTACCTTCATATTTAACCTCGACATTTTAGACTAAAAAGTGCGTTAAATATAGAATTTCATGCTTAAATTGCCAGAAAATAAAAGCTCATTAATGCAGGTACAATATTCTAAATTTAAATATTAAAAAAAATAATTATATATAAAATGAAACAAATATAAAGTTTCTCTCAATTCTGTTCCCAATTATTCTGTTTAACGAAAAAATTGTATTCGACCTAGAAATTTTTACAGTGATCTGAATTATCCCACAGGATTCTTATAGTAGTAGGACTAAAAATTATATTGAAGCAATTTGGAGGAGTGATTTTTTTAGCCAAATTTTAAAGGACTTACAAATTTACGTCATAAATATATCTATGACATTGAGAGTCAAAGTAGTATAGGAAAAGTGACTTTTATATATGTACAAAATATCTCAAAAAAACAGAAATTTAAATTTGATATTATCCGATTACATACTACCAACACAACTGATATAGATGTTTTGATCAAAAACCACTAACCGGAAGTATTCGTTTTTTTTTTGTTTTTTTTGTTTTTTTTGAAGGCAGGCAATGCACTGCGACCTTCCGATCTATTGTGCTATGCCTCCTGGGTGCCGCAGGCTTGCTCACAGCCCTCGAGCAGATATCCCAGCTGAACATCCGTTCTACAAAACCTCCATCAGGTTGAGATCCCTGAGGAATCCCAATACCCTGGCAGGCTCTAGAGAGGGTATATCCCCCTCCTCCACCTGGTAGCTACCCAGGTTCTTGAATCTTCTCTGAGTGGCAGCCTCGCAGTCTGTTAGGAGATGTTAATGGAGCTTATCCACTCCCTACAACATCTGCATGAGCTGTCACTTTCCAAACACACTTCACCAGGGTACTCTAATTCAGCAATGCCCGGGAGTGCAGATTGCCGCAAACCGGGGAGGGAGTACCAGAGTTGAGATCTCCTCGTCTCCTCTTCCTTCCTAAGTTCCTCCAACAGAAACTGGTCACTGACCCCACAGAAAGGTTCCGGCCCTAGAAGCGGGGTCGTAGCGCCTATCTTGGCTAGGCGACGGCCATCTCATTCCCTTCAATGCCAACGTGCCCCAGCACCCACCGGAAGGTAACTTTGTTCCTCCTACCTAGGTTATTAAGTTTATCTAGGCATTCCCAAACCATTTTAGAGTTGATAACTGATGCACTCAATGCTTTAATGGCTGCTTGGCTATCGGAAAGGATTACAATCTCCTGGTTCCTGTATCCCCTATCGAAGTTAAATTGTACACGTCTTCCAATAGCGTATATCACGTATATCTCCGCCTGGAAGATGTTGGGAAAATTACCCA